>SJYX01009579.1:534435-546251 GCA_006410675.1 Oreotragus oreotragus | reverse complement strand
GATGTATGGCAAAACCAATAAAATATTGTAAATAATTAGCTTCCAATTAAAATAAATAAATTTATACTAAAAATGATGATTAAACTTAAAAGTGTGTCAGATTGGTAACTGGTACATTGTAAATAGCATGAAAAGTTGAGACAATAGTCTTCCAATATTTTAACAATTTAACAATAGTCTTTCAATATTTAACAATATTTTAACAATATGTTATCCAATTCTGTAAAGAAGTTACTCATGTCATTGATAAATGAGTGAATATTAAGATATGTCTTTACTGTTTCACTTTTATCTTATTGTATAAAAAAAACACACACTCATGTCAAAATTATGCTATAACCTTTCATCAGTTTAAAGCATATTTTGACTATCAGTACAACAGTTCAACAATAATCAATAAAAGCATCCTTGAAGATAAATCAGGTATGGAATTCAAGAAAGATTACAGAATATTTATTATTTGTAAGTTTTTGTGCTATACATCCCTTGTATTAATACAACTTAAACTTACAGACATAATTTATTTTTCAGAGAGCCGGTAGTTGAATATTTGTCAGCATTGCACTGGAGGACCACCCTTGGAACTCTTGGAAAATTGGGAATCCAGATAAGACACATTACTTGTTGGAGATTGGTTCAAGATGGAGTAGAAGAATGTGCACTCAGCTTCTCCAGTGAGAACACCAAAATTGCAACTAGCTGTTGAGCAACCATTTACAGGAGGTGCTGGAACCCACCAAAGAAAGGTAAAGATACCTCCATCTTGTGACAAAGAAGAAGTCACAATAAAATCGAAATCCCATACCCACCAGGTGGACAACCCCAAAATTGGAGAACAATAATAATACCAAAGAAGTTCTCCCACTATTGTGAAGGTTCTGAGCCTCACAGCAGCCTTCCCAGGCTGGGAAAGGGACTGGGAATCCCCAAGGAGTCTGACTTTGAAGGCCAGTGGGATTTGATTACAGACTTTCACAGGACTGGGGGAAACAGAGACCCCATTCTTAGAGGGCACAAACAAAGCTTTTCATACACTAAGTCCCAGGGGAAAGGAGCAGAGACCACATAAGAGATTGAACTAGACCTACCTGCTAGTGTTGGGGGGAGTGGTTTCCTGTGGAGGGGCTCACCACAGGCATTGAGGCACTGGCAGCAGCAAAGTCCTATAAAGTGCCCTTGGCATAAGCTCTCTCAGAGGTCACCATTATTTCTACCACAGAGCTCCAGTAGACCTCAGGCAGGACTGGATCACCTCAGGCCAAACAACTAAGAGGAGGGAGCACAATCCCACCCATCAGCAGATAACTGGATTAAAGTCTTACTGAGCACCTGCTCACAAGAAAAAGTTCCCAGTTTTTCCAAAAGCCAGTCCCTACTATCAGAAAGCTTACATAAGCCTCTTTGCCTCATCTACCAGAGGGCAGACAGAAGAAGCAAGAAGAACTACAATCCCACAAGGGTTTTAACAAAAACCACATCACAGAAAGTTAATCAGAATGAAAAAGCAAAGGGTTATGTTCCAGATGAAGGGAGAAGATAAAACCCCAGAAAAACAACTAAATGAAGTGGAGATAGGCAACCTTCCAGAAAAGGAATTCAGAATAATGATAGTGAAGATGATCCAGGATCTCGGAAAAAGAATGGAGAAGATGCAAGAAATGTTTACCAAAGACCTNAGGGTTATGTTCCAGATGAAGGGAGAAGATAAAACCCCAGAAAAACAACTAAATGAAGTGGAGATAGGCAACCTTCCAGAAAAGGAATTCAGAATAATGATAGTGAAGATGATCCAGGATCTCGGAAAAAGAATGGAGAAGATGCAAGAAATGTTTACCAAAGACCTAGAAGAACTAAAGTACAAACAAATAGAGATGAACAATACGCTTGAAGGAATCAATAGCAGAATAACTGAGGCAAAAGAACGGATAAGTGACCTGGAAGGCAGAATGGTGGAAATCACTGCTGCAAAACAGAATATAGAAAAAAGAATGAAAAGGAATGAAGACAGCTTAAGAGACCTGTGGGACAACGTTAAATGCACCAATATTCGCATTATAGGGGTCCCAGAAGGAGAAGAGAGAGAGAAAGGACCTGAGAAAATATTTGAAGAGATACTAGCTGAAAACTTCCCTAACATGGGAAAAGAAATAGTCATCCAGGAAGCATACAGAGTCCCAGGCAGGAGAAACCCAAGGAGGGACACACCAAGACACATAGTAATCAGACTGATGAAAATTAAAGACAAAGATAAAATATTAAAAGCAGCAAGGGAAAAACAACAAATAACATACAAGGGAATTCCCATAAGGTTATCAGCTGACTTCTCAACAGAAACTCTACAAGCCAGAAGAGAATGGCATGATATATTTACAGTGATGACAGGGAAGAACCTACAACCAAGAATACTCTACCCAGCAAGACTCTCCTTCAGATTTGATGGAGAAATCAANTTCCCATAAGGTTATCAGCTGACTTCTCAACAGAAACTCTACAAGCCAGAAGAGAATGGCATGATATATTTACAGTGATGACAGGGAAGAACCTACAACCAAGAATACTCTACCCAGCAAGACTCTCCTTCAGATTTGATGGAGAAATCAAAACCTTTCCAGACAAACAGAAGTTAAGAGAATTCAGCACCACCAAACCAGCTTTACGACGAATGCTGAAAGAACTTCTCTAGGCAGGAAACACAAGTGAAGGAAAATACCTACACAAAATAAATTCAAAACAATAAAGAAAATGGATATCGATAATTACCTTAAAGGTAAATGGATTAAATGCACCAACCAAAAGATATAGACTGGCTGAGTGGATGAAAATACATTCATGCATGCACTTCCACATACCACATAACTTTACTTAACCCCCCAAGTTGTATGTAATTATTTTATATTGTTAGATCAATCATGTTTCCATTATGGCTTGCAATTATAATTATCTTATTTTTTGTCTGATAAATTTTTACTATTGTAAAAATCTTTTACTATTGTGATTATGTAACTATTATTGACTTAATAGCATGGTATCATGATTAGTCAACAGAATAGTATTCTGTATGACTAAAACTACCATTTAATAGAAAAACTTATAATCACTTTTTAAAATCCAGATGCATATCAGAAGTATCTTGGAATTAAAAAAAAATACAAATGCCCACGTGTTGCTTTTTTTCTCTCCAAAGCTCCAGATATGTTCCTAAGCCATGTTGAAAAACGACTGGACTATATGATGATCTTTTACTAAAACTACCATTTAATAGAAAAACTTATAATCACTTTTGAAAATCCAGATGCATATCAGAAGTATCTTGGAATTAAAAAAAAATACAAATGCCCACGTGTTGCTTTTTTTCTCTCCAAAGCTCCAGATATGTTCCTAAGCCATGTTGAAAAACGACTGGACTATATGATGATCTTTTACTTTTATCCAGTTTGTTTCACTTCTTCTAGTTCATATTCAGTGCTCCCAATTCATTTAGTTTGTTTTCCAGTTTCTCTTTTTTTGTTTTCCAATTTCTCTTAGTTTGTTTTCCAATCTCTTTTTTTGTTGTTGTTCTTTCTCTACCCTTTATCAAGAGTAGTAGAAAAGCTTTTGTGTACATATATAAAAATAGTATGTATAATATAATATATGTATTTTAGAAAACTTGAGTTTTTTGCCTAGCTAAAAAATTTGACATTTTGATTCCACTTATGTGACTTAGTATGAATAGAATGCTAGATTTCTAACTTATGTTCATTCAAAACTTTGATATAGTTCTATGTGTTTTACCCACTCCAGTATTATTACCTGGAAAACCCCATGGACAGAGGAGCCTGGTAGGCTACAGTCCATGGGGTCGCAAAGAGTCGGACACAACTGAGCAACTCCACTTTCTTTCTTTCTATTACTGCTAAAAGCCTAAAAAGCTTATTAGAGATTTTTAAAAATGAGGCCTTAAACTTCTAATCTAATTTTGAAAATATGAAGAAATACTATGTTGTAAAATAAAACAACAGGGAATTAACATGTGATATAGTTTTATTAACTTAAGTGGATTTTGTTCAAATTTCACAAAAGTTTATGCTGGTGTCCATTATTTGGTTTCATACCTATTCAAGATTCCAAATCGTTTTTATTTGCGCTGAGCAGCTGCAGCTGCATGCAACAAATTCTGGTAAATTCTCTTTTCATTTTTATTTTTTTCCAAATATTTTCTAATTTTCCTTGTTATGGCTTCTTAGATATATCCATCATTTAAAAGTGGACATTTAATTTCCAAACACATGGATTTTAAAAGGATTTTTGCTATTCATTTCTTATTTGGATATTAATTTCTCATTTAAGTGCTTTCTTCTCTGTAATCATCCTCTGTGTTTTTTAGTCTTCTAACTTTATTGAGGCTTTCAGTGGTTAAGTCAAAGATCTCTCTTGGTAAATGTCACATTGCACTTGAAAATATGTGTTAGTTTCAAATATCTTTTGATATTGATTTCTAACATATTTCCTTAGTGATAAGAGAACAGACTCTCTATGATTTCAATACCTTCAGACCATGAAATTTTTCCACGTTGTTTTACATCCCTAGATATGTGCCAGTGTCTTCTAGTTTAGTCTACGGGAACTTGAATAGAATTTTTATCTTACTGTTTTGTGAAAATTGTATAAATCTTAATTATGTTGAGTTGGTTTGTGGTGCTTTTCAGGTCTACTGCATCCTGCTACTTTTCTGTATATTCATTCTATTAATTTTTTAGAGTTTGATATTGTAACTCCAACTAAAAATCTTAATTTACTTAAAAAATAACTAATGTCTAGTGGAACTATATGCAACTTTGTTCTGTATTTTCCAAGTCTCCTGTAAATGTGCTATCATTCTTTCAGAATTTAAAAAATAAAAAAGAGAAAAAGACACATTACCTGTCAAAGATTATACATAGCCAGATGAAATATTTTTTTGAATTCTTGTGAGATAAGTTATTGCATCTTGTTTTAATTATGTACTTGTGTGTCTTTTCATTGGAAGAGTGTTACGGACCAAATGATCATGTTGCCTCAAATTCACATGCTGAAGCCCTAACCCCCAATCTCATGATATTTGGTGATGGGGCCTTTGGGAGGTAATTAGGGTTAGATTAGGTCATGAGGGTGGCGCTTCATGATGGAATTATAAGGGAAAGAGAGAGACCTCTCTGTATAAGCACAAGCACCAAGGAAAGGCCTTGTTAAGATTCAGCAAGAAGATGGATATCTGCATTTCAAAGAGAGAGATCTCATCAGGAACTAGTCTGGTTGATACTTTGATCTTGGACTTCACAGCCTCCAAGAAAATATCAATATCTGAAAGAAAATATATTTCTGCTCCTCAAGTTACCCACTCTGTAGTACTCTGTTATGGTAGCCCGGAGCTTACTAATACAGTTTGTAAAAGCATTTTTTATTTATTGAAAAATATTGGAAAAAGTTGTTTTGAAACCCAGAATTCCTGTTTCTGCATTCTTTCTGGGTCTCACATGTCAGCTTCTTATTTTTAATGACTTCTTTCATGTGTATTTTGTGATATAAAATTTTAAGTTTGTAAAAAAGAAGAAAGGGGAGACTGGGCTCTGATGGATACATATACATGGATACATGTATGTGTCTATATACATGAGTACATGTATATATATAGTTTACATGTATGCATGTATATGTATGGCTGAGTCCCTTTGCTGTCTACCTGAAACTATCACACTGTTAACTGGCCCCAAATACCCTATAACATTGTAATTGAAGTAAAAGATGGTTCTTAAAATTTTGAAAGTTTAAAGTTTCAGGTCATACATCTTTCATCTTTTACTTGAAGGCACAGAAATTTTCTCAGTTTGATCCTTTTCATGATTCACAAAGGGAAATAGCTTGCAAAGTATAAACTTTGTGTGTGATTTATAAAACATAATATAAATCTAAGTCCTCCCAATATTTAAATTCAATTTACTCTAATGGCACTTGTATTAGAGTCACGTCTATGCACTTTAGATAACATTTGTAAGACATTAGCTTGAAGTGTGTTTCATGTGTGTTCAGCTTAAACTATAATGTTTGCTAATTTTTCACCATTAAAGACTTGGACTTAGGGAGGAAGGCCTCTGAATTCAACAAGTCTATGCTGAAAAGCTGTCCCTCATATTAGAAAATTGCAAAGTTAGAAAGTTATAAAAATATATCAAATGTTTCAATTGAAAGAAAAAGAGAAAGAGTGAAGTGGTCATAAGTAATGATCCAACATGGCACCATACTGGTCTGCCTCCCCCAGCTGATCTCTCAACTATTCTTGCCGCTATTCCCTAGTCTCAAGAATACCTGCATAAGAAACAAAATTTCTCTCCCTAGTTTCTTGGGTTAGGTTGTTTATTATGTTAGAAGAACAAACTAAGTCCACAGTTATTGGAAGGAACGTGATAACAAAGATCAGGGCAGAAATAAAACAGAGGCTAGAAAGATAATAGAAAAGATCAATGTAAGTAAGACTTGGTTTCTTGAAAAGAAAAGCATAATTGACAAACCTTTAGCTTGAATAACTAAAGAAAAAAGAGAGACGATCCAAATAAATAAAATCAGACATAGAAGAAGAAACATTACAAAAGATACCACAGAAATACAAAGGATCATAAATTACTATGATGAGTTATGCACCAATAATTACATTATCAACACCTGAGAGAAGTGGATAAATTCCTAGAAATATACAACCTACCAAAATTGTATCAAAAGAAACAGAAATCTTAAAAGAACAATAAGTAAGATAGTAAATTAGTAACCACAAATCTCGTATTAAAGGAATGTCTAGAAGTAGATGGCTTCAATGGTCATCCTTCCAAACATTTCAAGAAATAGTAATACCAGTCTTTTACAAGCTCTTCCAAAAACTGAAGAGAAGGGGAAAATTCCAAATTTATTTTATAAGGCCAGATTTACCCTACCGAGGCATACAAGGATATGACAATAAAAGAAAATTATAGGCCAATAACACTGATAAACATAGTTGTAAAAATCCACAATAAAAGTTTAGCAAAAAAGACCTCAATAACAAATAAAAAAGGTCATATATCATAATCAAATGGAATTTATCCCTGGGATATAAGGATAGTTCAATATATACAAATTAATAAATGTGATACACCACATTGACAAAGTAAAAGAGAAAATCACATGATCATCCCAAAAGCTGCCTAAAAATCATCTGGCAAAACTCAGCACCCCTTCACGATGAAAATTTTCAACAAATTAGGTATAGAAAGAATAGATCTCAATATAATAAAGATTATATATGACAGTCCTCTAACTAAAATTATACTCAATGATTAAGTGCTGAGAATTGTTTCTCTAAGATTAGGAGCAAGGCAGGGTGCCCATTCTTACCACTTCTAGTCAACACAGAACCAGAAGTTTTAGCCAGAGGAACTGGCTAAAATTCAAGGAAAAGAATAAAAAGCGTACAAATCAGAAAGGAAGAAGTAAAACTGCCTCTGTAGAATACACAATCTTGTATGTAGAAAACCCTAGATTCTACAAAAAAATGTGTCAGAACTGACCAACAAATTTAGTAAAGAACATAAAATCAATATCAGTTGTGTTTCTAATAATAACTGTAAATGGAAAGAAACCTTTAAAAATTATATAAAATTAAAGCGTACAAATCAGAAAGGAAGAAGTAAAACTGCCTCTGTAGAATACACAATCTTGTATGCAGAAAACCCTAGATTCTACAAAAAAATGTGTCAGAACTGACCAACAAATTTAGTAAAGAACATAAAATCAATATCAGTTGTGTTTCTAATAATAACTGTAAATGGAAAGAAACCTTTAAAAATTATATAAAATAAAAAATTAAATGCCAAAAAATCAGTTGTGTTTCTATATATTAAAAATGGACTATGCCAAAAGTTAAGAAAACAGTCCCATTTAGAGTTGCATCAAAAAGATTAAAATACATAGGAATAAACTTAGCCAAGTCAGTGAAAGATATGTACAATACAACTATAAAACATTGATGAATGAAATTGAAGAAGCAAATAAGTGGACAGATACCTTGTTCATGGATTGGAAGAATTAATATTGTTAAAATGTCCATATACCCAAAGTGAACTACCAATTCAATGCAATCCCTATCAAAATTCTAATGTCGCTTTTCACAGAAATAGAAAAACAATCCTGAAACTATATGGACACAAAAAAACACCCCAAATAACTAAAGCAATCTTTAGCAAGAAGTGCAAAGCTGGAGGCAACACACTTCCTGAGTTTGAACTATATCACAAAGCTTCAGTAATCAAAATAGTATGATACTGGTATAAAAAGAGACATATAATCAATGGAGCTGAGTAAAGAATCCAGAAATAAACCTATGTGTACACAATCAACTAATTTTTGACAAAAGTGTCAAGAATACACAATAGGGAAAGAAAAGTCTCTTCAATAATAATGATGCAAAAACTGGAGACACACTTGTGAAAGTATGAAATTGGGCCTGTATCATACACAATATATGAAAATCAACTCAAAATACATTAAAAACTTAAACTCAGAACTGGAAGCCATAAAACCCCTACAAGAATATATGGGGGAAAATTTCCTTGACATTGGTCTTGGCAATTATTTCATGGATAAGATACCAAGAGCATGATCAACAAGAGCAAAAATAAACAAGTGGGACTACATCAAACTAGGCTTCTGGTGGCACAGATTAGTAAAGAATCTACTGGAAATGCAGGAGACCTGAGTTTGATATCTGTGTCAGGAAGATCCCCTGGAGAAGGGAATGGCAAATCACTTCAATATTTTTGCCTAGATAATTCCTGGACTAAAGGAGCCTGGTAGCTACAGTCCATGGGGTCACAAAGAGTTGGACATGACTGAGCTACTAACAGTTTCACAAGAAATCAAACTAAAAAGTTTTTGCACAATAAAAGGAACTATCAACAAAATGAAATTGCTATCTATAGAATGGGAAAAAATGTTTGCAAACCATACCTCTAATAAGCAATTGATATCCAAAGCACGTGCAGGACACCTACACCTCAACAGGAAAAAAACAAATAACCCAATTTAAAAACATGGGCGAGGGACCTGAATAAACATTTTGTCAACGAAGGTATACAAATGGCCAACAGGTACGTGAAAAGATATATAATGTCACTAATTATTAGGCAAATGCAAATGAAGACCATAATGAGATATACTTTACACCTGTTAGGACAACCAATATCAAAAAATGATAATGAATGTTGGTAAGGATGAGGTGCAAAAAAACCCTTGTACACTATTGATGGAAATGTAAATTGATATAGCCAATATGGAAAACATTATAGAGATTCCTCAAAAAATTAAAAATAGAACTACCATATTCATCAGCAATGTCACTTCTGGGAATATATTCAAAGGAAATAAAATTGTTATCTTAATTCTCCAATTTCTTCCCAAAGGCATTCCCTTTCCCTAAAGTGAAGAATAAACTAGCAGGTATCCCGCAGTGTTGGATTATGACCCACTTCTGGGACTGTGTTGACTCATGGCAGCTTGCATTCTAGCTTCACTGAGTACCCCTAGTTGCCAGGTCACCCTAGAAGAATACTAACCCTGTTTCCTGCCTCTGTCTCCATGCCTCTTGAACTCTTTCTGAAGCATGGTCATTGTATCCAGTGCTAGAATGGGATATCAAACTGTTGTATCTTTACAAAGACACCATGTCTCTTTGAGATAACTTATAAAACAATGCAACATCAAGAGAGTTTTTAAATTATACACACAGAGAGAATCTAAAGTTCATGTAGAAGTGGTAGAGAACTGAAAAGGACTCTGGGATATATAAGTCACCTCTAGCCACAGATCATGTTAAAAGTCAACAACTGCTAAAACACCGTGGGTATTCTTGCCTGGAGAATCCCCTGGACAGAGGAGCTTGGCGGGCTATAGTCTATAGGGTCGCAGAGAGTCGGACACAACTGAAGCGACTGAGCATGCACTCATGATATGGATAAAATTGTATATCTGAAGAACAGAGTGAAAAAGCAAGAAGTAGACACAATTGTTTAGATAGATAGACAGAAGAACAGATACATAGACAGATACATAGATAGGTGACAGGTAGGGTTAATTAGCACCAAGAAGTTGCTTTGGAACAAGTTTGATGTACATTCAACACAACAGGCACCTGTTCAGTCAGTCAGTTCAGTCGCTCAGTCATGTCCGACTCTTTGTAACCACATGGGCTGCAGCATGCCAGGCTTCTCTGTCCATCACCAACTCTCAGAGCTTGCTAAACTCATATCCATTGAGTCGGTGATGCCATCCGACCATCTCATCCTCTGTTGTCCCCTTCTCCTGCCTTCAATCTTCCCCAGCACTTGACTCAGCACTCTTTTCCAATGAGTCAGTTCTTTGCATCAGGTGGCCAAAGTATTGGAGTTTCAGCTTCAGCATCAGTCCTTCCAATGAATATTCAGGACTGATTTCCTTTAGGATTGACTGGTTTGATCTCTTGCAGTCCAAGGGACTCTCAAGAGTCTTCTCCAACACTACAGTTCAAAAGCGTCAATTCTTCGGTGCTCAGCTTTCTTTATAGTTCAACTCTCACATCCATACATGACTGCTGGAAAAACCATAGCTTTGACTAGATGGACCTTTGTTGGCAAAGTAATATCTCTGCTTTTTAATATGCTATCTAGGTTGGTCAGAGATATTCTTCCAAGGAGAAAGTGTCTTTTAATATTTGGACCATGAAAATATTTTAATTTGAAAATGAGAAAAAAATTTAAATAAGAATAAATTAGAAATAATAATGAATATACAGTAATGAATTCAGTATGGAGTATATTTATCTTTATAAGAGGCAGTTGTAACTCCAAGTTTTAATTTTTTTATGAAAGAAGGAGCCCCAAAGTAAAAGTACCTGGGGTACATGAAAAGCACAATGTAGTCTTGGCTAGGAGAGCTTTAGCCTTTCTCTGTTCATAATCTCCATCAAGGTCATCACCATGATAAAGCTACCAAATAACATGCAGAATCAGTAAAAAAAAAAAAAAAAATTGTGCTTGTCATAGAAATGCAGCTTCAAGAGGATTGCTTCAAGAGGATTTGTATATATATTTATATATACAAATAGAAAGTTGTATATTTAAGTATTACACATGTATTAAGCAACTTAATTGTCATAAATTGCAGAAATAGAGTTGAGAGTTTCATGTTTTTTTTTAAATGATAGAGTTAGAATTTTGAATTTTTGAAATAATTCAAAAGGAAAAGATCAATAAATAGAAAACTTCTGTACAAAACCCAACTAATCATGGTGAAAATGAAAGCAGCAGGAAAGTATTTGTCTCAAACATTAGAGAAATGAATTATTATGTATAAAACAAAAACCTTACACTAATGTATATAAATGTCACAAATGCCTGGTTAATGGCAAATGACATAAACAGAACAAAATATTGATAGTAAGCAAATGGGAAAATGCTCAGGCTTCAACAAAATTCAAATTAAATGACTATGTTTTTGTATCAATTAATAGGGCAAAGAAGAGGTAATAATATTAGTACCATTGTTTATAGTAAACTTGATGAATATCTTTGACAGTGGATAAAAAGCAGGAATGTGGCAGTATGTATTGGAGTCATAAAAATATTGACACTCTTCAACTCAGTGATTTGATTTATCATAATTTAAACTGAGGAGATAACTTTTTTTTTTTTCCTCTCACATGTCATGTTTAATTATCTTTCCAGAATTTGTACATGGCCTTTAGTTTATTTTTTTTTTAATAAAATTTATCTTTAATAATTACTTTATTTTTTTTA
>SJYX01009579.1:461407-532581 GCA_006410675.1 Oreotragus oreotragus | reverse complement strand
GTTTTTTTTTTTTTTTTTTTTAGCATTGGGATACAATCATAATTAACACCACTCCCCCTGCCCAGTGAGCTCACTGTTGACACTCGGGTGGGTAAAGAGATATTTGCACTGCACTATAGGAGGCACAATGTGGTCATGAATAAAGGAAACTAAGTGAGAACCAGAATCCTTAGGATTGAAATATTTTATCTCCGAATTTTACATTTTAAGGGGGCTTAGGGAATTTATTTTAGTTATCCCACTTTCCTCCACATCGCATATTTCCCTTTCTTGTCTCCTCCCTGAGAGACATACATGTTTTCAAATTTTTCCTCCATGACA
This sequence comes from Oreotragus oreotragus, assembly GCA_006410675.1. Lineage (NCBI taxonomy): Eukaryota > Metazoa > Chordata > Mammalia > Artiodactyla > Bovidae > Oreotragus > Oreotragus oreotragus. The sequence goes on along the minus strand of SJYX01009579.1, from coordinate 532,260 downwards.
AAAATTAAGTTTTTACTCCACACTCCTTTCTTATCATCTGTTCTATAACTCTCCTTCCTTTTTATTAACAACTCAATACCTCTTGCTTCTAATTCCATAATGACTAGTCACTGCTTTGCCCATGGCCATTAACAGTTGTGACAAAACCGTAAGAAAAGATAGATTACACAGGAAAATGTAGGGCTCATGCAATCAAGTGGAGGAGATAGAAACTGCACAGGGAAGTATAGACAAACCAGATCAATTTAATCAAAATATGGAGAAAAGGGTGGAACTTCTGTATCAGCAGTTTGCAAAAGTCCCATGAGATTCATTCAACAAGCACCCAGAGTTGAGAATCAACATATTAGAAGTCCATGAGGGACATGCATGAAGGAAGAACACCTAATCTGTCTTATTCTGCCAGTTACCCCCAACCCCATCTTCTGGCCCCCACCTGTTCTCAGGTGCCTCATCCCTGTCCTAGGGCTGCTGCTGAAGGTCAGGCCACACTCCTTAACTGCTTTCCACAATATTTGCCGTCCATGTTTTTTTTGACATCCCTAACGTATCCTGCAGATTAAACAATTCCAGGCATTTTCAGCTGTCCTGAGGTTAGCCTGTCACACAATGGCAGAAGCTGCCTTTGTTTCTGGTTCTAAAACTGAATGATTTTCTGTCAATACCTCCCTTTTTAGCAAGAGCCCAGGCTCCTTAGCCAAATGGAGATGAGCCTTTAATGGGATAAAGGAAGAGAAATGAGCTGTCCAAATGGAGTGGGTGTCAAAGCAGCTGCTGTATTAAGTGAGAAACACTGAAAGCTTCAAGTCCTTCTTGTTAACTAGACACTCCAGGTGAGGATGTGCAGCAAAGAGCCCCACAGAACCCTGGCTTCAGGCTCCATCCATTTCCTATTAGGTCAGGCCCCAGGGGAGGTGATGGGAGTTCCTCTCCCTGCTCACCTTCTACATCCTTCTCCTCTTCCCCTTTTTCCCACTCCTCCTCTGCACACTCACCCTTGCTCTTCCCTAGTGTCTGAAAAGATTCCTTAGAGCTTTATTTCTCCTCAGTTTAAGAGGCAATTTCTGTTCCAAATCCTTGCTTTGGGATCCGGTGTCCTCCACTAGTGTGAGAGGAACCAAGATTAAGATGGCTGATACCTCCTGGCATGGCTTCCTTTCTGGGAACCAGGACTCTGAGGAGTCACAGATCAGAAAACATGTTTCATGTCCATAATCTTTCCATCAAGAGGGATGCCACTTAGGATTATCTTTTTTTATTGATACTTTATAATTCCTCATTCAATAAATATTTATTTTAAACACAAAAAAGGTGAATGCCATGTTTCTTCTCCAAATTGTGTACAGCCCAGCAGCAGAGATAAATGCCTGCACATGGCAGGACACTCACTGGAGCTCCAGCTCAGAGAGACCACACTGACAAGATCCCCTTGTCTGTGCTCAGGTTCATGTTACTTGGTCACTGAAGACCACATCACTTGCAAGAAGGAGATTTCTGGGAGGAAAGAGAATTGGATGGTGTCCATTCTCCTGGTTGATATCCAAACACATTGTGTTCAGTGGGGCTCTCCCAGTTGAGGCCAGAAAGCAGGAAAAAGTACAATTGGCCAACAGGAAGAAATGTTTCTGCTGGGAACTGTGTACTGTTGGAAGCGGGAAAATCCCAAACTAGTAGCATAGGTGCATACTGGGTGAAATGAAGAAAAGTGGCGAGTCTAACTCAGAGCTGTTACAGGAGCACTTTAAGACTGAATTTCAGAGCAGAACCCTCCCTTGCACTTGGGAACAAGACATCAGTGGCTCCCCAGTGCCTGGAACTGTGAGTTATAACCAAGGCAGCCCCACTTCCTAAGAGGAAGGAGCGTGCAGCCCCCCTAGGAAACATTATTCCTGCCCAGTCTTCAGGTTGAGAAAAACAGCCATGGTGACTCACTTTTAAGTCATGTTTCCTAATGAGAATGCATCAGAATCATTAATTATGTTGTCACAGAAACAGAGTGAGAACCACAAATTAAAAGAGAAAGTCCACTTAGCAAGGCATCCAGAGCCCCTCACAATTAATTTCAACCTAGCTTTTAGCCTTTTCTGTAGTCTCTGACCAATTTTCTCCCTAATGTCCATTCTTTTTAGGAGCTCTGTGGTTTGGGTGAAAATGAATTCCCCTCCCCCACTGCAAGGATGGATGTGATGATTTTAAATTATCAAAAATTCTTACAGATTTTCCCATCAAGAGGTGGGGACTTGCTTTGACTAATATAATATGACAGAAGTTCTATTGCACAGGTCTCAAGTTTGGATGTGAAGGGTCCGTGAGCCTCTCTTCTCATCTTCAGGAGGTGCTCTTCGCATGAGAACACGTCCAAGCTGGCTGGGTGGAGGGGACACACAGAAGAGAACTGAGGCAGCCCAGACAACTGGCAGATATGGGGCCAAAACCTTCCAGCTGAGCTGGCCCTGAGCTGGCTTGCCAAATGACCCTGAATGCATGAGTGAGCCTGGCCAATACCGCATGGAAGAGAATGAGCCATCCCACCTGAGTCCTGCCCAAATACCTGACCCACAGGCTCATGGACTAACAAACTGTGGTGGTTTGGAGNCTGGCCCTGAGCTGGCTTGCCAAATGACCCTGAATGCATGAGTGAGCCTGGCCAATACCGCATGGAAGAGAATGAGCCATCCCACCTGAGTCCTGCCCAAATACCTGACCCACAGGCTCATGGACTAACAAACTGTGGTGGTTTGGAGACACTAAATTTTGGAGTATTTCGTTATGTAGTAGCAAAGACTAATGGAAAGAGTAGGTTAAGCTAATCAGGGTGAATCCTTCTGGCCTGTCAGAACACAAGTGATCAGTGCAGGCTCAGGTGTGGTCCAATCGGTGAGAACCTCAAGGCCTTTACTGGGGATTCCTGATCAAAATGGTTTCTCCTAGAAGACTCCTGAGAGTCCTTTGAGTCCATGGAAATCAAACCAATCGCTCCTAAAGGAAATCAACCCTGAATATGCATTAGAAGGACCGTTGTTGAAGCTGAAGCTCCAATACTTTGGCCATCTGATGTGAAGAGCTGACTCATTGGAAAAGACCCTAATGCTGGAAAAGATTGAAAGCAAAAGGAGAAAGGAGTGGCAGAGAATGAGATGGTTAGATAGCACCAACTCAATGGACCTGAATTTGAGCAAACTCCAGGAGATTGTGGAGGACAGAGGAGCCTGGTGTGCTTAGCAACTTAACAACTTAGCAACTTAACAACAACAGCTCTGCATAGTGTGCCATAAGGTGAAGCTGGAACTATGCAGTCATTTGCCACCATAAACAGGAGCAACTTTAGAATGGAACCCTTGCGTGACAACCTGCCAGAAAGTGCAGAAAAATGGAGTCAGAGGCTTGATCAAAATCTCCGTCAAATGGCACTGGAACCTCATATCTTCTCTAGACCTTAAATTTATAGTATATATAATAAATATCTATATTAAATTTATATGGGTTAATTTCTAGGAGCCATAAATTCTTTGGTTATTTAGGACATCTGACCTCAGATTGGGTTATTTGTAACTGAAAGTGTCCAAATTTCAGTATACCCTCAAAGTTCCATCCCTGTGGTTTCATGTTTATTTCACAATGAAATCCTGTTTTCCAAACAAAACCTTAAGCCGGAATATAAAATGAAAGGAAAACGTGTTTAAAGTAGTCATGGGCAGCCAAGAATCTTAAGACCAACATCTTAACTCCTGTATTCACTCCCTAGGATTGCTGTATGCAAGTACCACCAACTAGGTCACTTACAATAACAGGAGTTTATTGCCCCCTAGATCTGGAGGCTTGAACTCAGACCTCAATGTGTCAGCAGTGTCCTGCTCCCTCTGAAACCTGTAAGGGGAATCCTTCTTTACCTCCTCCTGTCTTCTGACTTCTAAGGCAAGAAGGAGCTCTGAATATTATAGACTATGGAGAAACTACCTAGATTCATGTATTATATTTTATTTTTACATAAAAAGCTGATATCTATAGAGCAGAGTACTTGTCCAAAGATTCACAGCTTACTGACTGACAGACTGCAAGTAGCACATACCTCAGTGGTAGAAGGGCCAGACATTCCCATTTGTTCAGTATAGTTGCTCTTGCCACCTGTAACCAGCATGTAATGATTAACAGCTCTCCCTTATTCTGTAAGTGGTCCTGATTTGAACAATAAATTATATGGTCACCCTACTCACCGACTTCCAGAAAAGTTACTTTGGAAGTTGTCAGTGAAGATGATTTCAGTTGTAAGTGAAAACCAATTCAAACTGGATTAAATAATGAAAGAGATTTACACCAAAAGCTTGGTTTACTTTGATCTGTCTGATGCACATGGCAATTTCTCCAAAAGTTGACTTCACTTCAGTGGGGCAAAGAATACAGCACCAACCTGCTTCCTCATACATATCACTAGATGATTTCCCATTCCAGTCCCAGGCCAAAAAAAAAAAGAAAAAGGGACATCTTCACTACCTGTCCCCAACAAACAATAGCAAAGAGGCAGATGTCTCAGAGGCCCCCAGTGAAGGAATCCTATGCTTGTCTAATTTGCCAGCATTCACACCTTGTCACCAAAAATCTGTGGCCAGAAAGTAGTCTCACTGGTCTGAATCAGATGTTCTTCCCCAAGGGCCAAGAATGAAATCAACTTCAGCCATAGTGGTTGGGATGGGGAAGGTTGGCACAAATACCCAACAATAATCAAGGTAACCAAAAGAAAGGGAAAGGGATGTCGGGGAGTCACTCCCTTGTCCATTCACTAAAGAGACTGTTGTCTTCAAAAGATAAGTGAGGTTTTGACCTTTAAACAGTGAATGCACCAAAACACAACCCAGAGAGTAGTGATCCAGTTGTTGCCAGGAGTCCCCACAAGGTAGGTTGCAGAGAGAGGACAGTGAGGCTGAGGGTCATTTTCTCTATAGCCACCCTCTGGTCTTGGAAAGGGACTGGATCAGACCATCAGATACACTTGGTTTTGAATCCCAGCTCTGCTACTGCTGCTTAACCTCTTGAAGGTCTCGGATTCCCACTTGGAAGATGGGGACAATAATGTCTACTTCATATTGTTTTGAGAGAATTAAAAAACATTAAGCATTTAAATTATCTAGCAGAGTACACAGGTAATCGGTTTTCTTTCTTCGTTCTTTAATAACTTGTTTAGAGAGAACAGAATCAGGGCAAAGGAGCCGTAACAGCCTGAGTCATTGATCTTTACCAAAGAGAAGATTCTATTATCTTGGTTTATGAGACACAGCTCGCACCTACATCCCCCTGGTCCTTGCTGCAAACATTCTGACTAATTCGGTTTGGCTCTCCCTTTTCTGGACTTGGTTGCCTGCCATTTCTGTGTGGTTTTGTCATTAGTGTGTTAATTAATGATGTCACAGTCTTCTTTCAGATCAGTTCTTTTTAGGGTTCACAGTTTGGTCTAAAGATGCTTAATCGTGAACATTTTATGTGAGGTTATGCATTTTAACATATGACAAACCTGGACAGTGTATTAAAAAGCAGAGATATCACTTTGCCAACAAAAGTTCGTACAGTCAAAGCTATGTTCTTTTCAGTAATCATGTACAGATGTGAGAGGCTGCCAGTGTCTGACACAAGTAATCAATAAATACACTGTGTACATTTGATGTTAAAATTCATAGGAAAGACTTCTGAAAAGGACTGGTAGAAGTGAAATTGTTAAAATCTCGAAGCATTACAGAAGCTTATTAGACTTGTCCACTGGGTTGATAGAGATGAAAACATGGGAAGAGTTCTTGGCTAGAGCAGTCCTATTCAGATGGCACTTGAGACTATAGCCTCTGTGTGCACTGTATTCAGTGCTACTACATGTGCATATAGTGGACAAACTTAAATCCTTATTTGAAACATCTAGCTTTTCTAGATGTGTAAAAGTATACAACTTATTTTGAAAGTAGAGAGTTAAGCACCTTTTAAATATTTTTTTCTGTTAATTTCTAGAAATGGTTGTATTTGGGGTGTGTAATTGTCTTGGAGGGTAAGTTGACTGTTCACTGGGTCATGGGGACTAGGGGTGGGGACAAGGAAGGAAGTACAGAGAGAAGAGCTCCCTGCCCATCAGTCTTTAGACAAATTCAGAGTGTCTAGCCATTGTTCTGTTTGTGCGTTTTAGTTAACACTGCTGTGTATCAAAGAATAAGCAAGTTCTAATGCCCAAAGTGGGCTTCCCTGGTAGCCCAGCTGGTAAAGAATCCACCTGCAATGCAGGAGACTCTGGTTCAATTCCTGGGTCCAGAAGTTCCCCTGGAAAAGGGATAAGTTATTCACTCCAGTATTCTTGGGCTTCCCTGATGGCTCAGATGGTAAAGAATCCACCTGTTATGTAGGAGACCTGGGTTCGATCCCTGGGTTGGGAAGGTCCCTTGGAGAAGGGCATGGCAACCCACTCTGTATTCTTGCCTAGAGACTCCCATGGGCAGAGAAGCCTGGTGGGTTATAGTCCATGGGGTTGCAAAGAATCGGACACTACTAAGCGACTAAGCATAGCATAGCATAGCATAATGCCCAAAGTATATTAAAAGCAGAGGTAGTAAAATAACCCCTTTAATGTCCTTTTGTTGGTTTTTAGGAAGGGCTGTGTTTTCTGGGGGTGTTTATGTTAGTCCATCTCTTGGAGCTGAGGTAGTCTGGTACTTAGTCACTGAAATGCTAGAGGAGAAGTAAGAGGAAGGGAGAGGAGAAGGGCTGTTAGTAATATTTCCATTACCTGGAACATAGTTTAGGTTATAACCATAGGTCTATATGTGTATTTTTGTAAAGTACCTATGTTTATAGTGGACAAGGTTCATTATTTTGCAGTATCTAGCCTTTTTATATGTCTCTGCTTCTTAAGACATTGTATTGTTTCTTCTCCATGCTTCTCCCAATTCAATTTCATGGTTCTATAACAATTAGGTTATAACCATAGGTCTATATGTGTATTTTTGTAAAGTACCTATGTTTATAGTGGACAAGGTTCATTATTTTGCAGTATCTAGCCTTTTTATATGTCTCTGCTTCTTAAGACATTGTATTGTTTCTTCTCCATGCTTCTCCCAATTCAATTTCATGGTTCTATAACATAACACTCTGATTAAATGTCATCTTAAGGTAAGTAATTAGTAGATAAAAGGAAACACAGAAATTTTGCTAGTAGGTAAACGAAATCACAGGAAGCTGTGGGAAGATGGCCTCAACCAGTGGAAAGAAGGGTAAAAAAGATATATTGTGAAGACTCTGACATTTTAGAGTTAGTTGCCCAAACTGGCTGTGCATCAGAATCACTTGGGAACTGTAGAAACTATTCAATGCTCACATCTGACTCCTGGAGATTCAGATTCATGTGACACAGATTGGGACCTCTGAATAGGAATACATGTCTTTATCAATACCCAGATGATGCTGATATAATCATTCTCTAGACTGCTTGGAAATTTTTTAGGGCAAGATTTAGAGATTTTTTTTAAAACTTCAATTTTTAACTTTCTTTCTTTTATTTTATTTTATTTTATTTTATATTTTTGTATTTATTTATTTTTTTACACGAACTCCCAAACATGAACCCCCCTCCCACCTCCCACCCTTCTAGATGTGTATAAGAGACAGACACATCTGTATCTCTTTTGCTGTCTTGCATACAGGGTCCTCATTACTATCTTTCTAAATTCCATATATGTGTGTTAGTATACTGTATTTGTGTTTTAATTTTTAACTTTCAACTTTTGAAAAACATTTTGAGGTCCCTTTTCTCCTCAGATTTTTCCCTTGGCTTTCTTCTTCTTCTTCTTCTTTTTTTTTTTTTGTGGTGGGATACATATTGGTGATGTCTGCTCTTTTGTAGAAGCCAACAGTCTGATACATTCTTTTGCAATTATCACAGTAGCTTATTGTAGTATCCTTTGAGTTGAATCAGATGAAGTTTTCCATTTCTTCATTTTCATTAGAACTTATAAAAACAGAACAAAACTCCTAGAGTATATGCTTATGAGACATTTGAAAAATTTTAATATTTGTATTTCCTTTAAATGTCAACATGAATTGCCAATGGACAGGACTAGCAGTATTTAGTTGATCTTTCCTTCTTAGTACAGAAATGACTGATTTTAGATCAATTTTCTTTCAGTGTTTGCTACAACTTTGGCAACTGGATAAATACTATTATGACTTACCAGAAGGATGATTTCCCCTAAGACAGATTCCTTACTCTTTGGCATTTTTCAGAACCTCCTAGAAATATCTAGAAGGCTTTTAAGTCATTTCTTCCTCACTCCTATAGTACATTTAGCAGAGCTCCCCAAAATTGTGTTGAGGATCTTCATACTGGCCTTTTTATATTCTTTATCTCTAGTAGAAATTCATTCATTCATTCAAAAGTGTTTTTGAGCGTAGTATACTCTATGCTCAAACTACCGCACAATTGCACTCATCTCACATGCTAGCAAAGTAATGCTCAAAATTCTCCAAGCCAGGCTTCAGCAATACATGAACCATGAACTTCCAGATGTTCAAGCTGGTTTTAGAAAAGGCAGAGGAACCAGAGATCAAATTGCCAACATCCACTGGATCATGGAAAAAGCAAGAGAATTCCAGAAAAACATCTATTTCTGCTTTATTGACTACACCAAATCCTTTGACTGTGTGGATCACAATAAACTGTGGAAAATTCTGAAAGAGATGGGAATACCAGACCACCTGACTGGCCTCTTGAGAAACCTATATGCAGGTCAGGAAGCAACAGTTAGAACTGGACATGGAACAACAGACTGGTTCCAAATAGGAAAAGGAGTACATCAAGGCTGTATATTGTCACCTTGCTTATTTAACTTCTATGCAGAGTACATCCTGAGAAACGATGGGCTGGAAGAAGCACAAGCTGGAGTCAAGATTGCTGGGAGAAATGTCAATAACCTCAGATAGGCAGATGATACCACCCTTATGGCAGAAAGTGAAGAGGAACTAAAAAGTCTCTTGAAGAAAGTAAAAGAGGAGAGTGAAAAAGTTGGCTTAAAGCTCAACATTCAGAAAACGAAGATCATGGCAGCTGGTCCCATCACTTCATGGGAAATAGGTGGGGAAACAGTGGAAACAGTGTCAGACTTTATTTTTTTGGGCTCCAAAATCACTGCAGACGGTGATTGCAGCCATGAAATTAAAAGACGCTTACTCCCTGGAAGGAAGGTTATGACCAACCTAGATAGCATATTAAAAAGCAGAGACATTGCTTTGCCAACAAAGGTCTGTNACATTCAGAAAACGAAGATCATTGCATCTGGTCCCATCACTTCATGGGAAATAGATAGGGAAACAGTGGAAACAGTGTCAGACTTTATTTTTGGGGCTCCAAAATTACTGCAGATGGTGATTGCAGCCATGAAGTTAACAGATGCTTACTCCTTGGAAGGAAAGTTATGACCAACCTAGACAGCATATTGAAAAGCAGAGACATTACTTTGCCAACAAAGGTCCGTCTAGTCAAGGCTATGGTTTTTTCAGTGGTCATGTATGGATGTGAGAGTTGGACTGTAAAGAAAGCTGAGCGCCGAAGAATTCATGCTTTTGAATTGTGGTGTTGGAGAAGACTCTTGAGAGTTCCTTGGGCTGCAGGGAGATCCAACCAGTCCATTTTATAGGAGATCAGTCCTGGTGTTCTTTGGAAATGTTTCTCCTTTTCCCATCTAGACCAGTCATATGGTTGGCCTCCATGTAGTATAAACGGAATAAGCTGGTTATAGATATTATTTTTTTAGATGAATCAATATTTATTATATTCTTGGCATATATTATTTTATGTACATGTGCTATTTACATACCATTTCCCAAAGGGCTAAAGGATGCTTGCAATAAAAAACAGATACAATTTTAAGCATTAGAGACGTTCAAAATCCTTGAAAGCTACGTTTGTTGTTTTAATTGACTATTCCATTTAACATTGAGCTTCCTAGGAATCAAGGCAAAAGTGTAGAAACACAATAGGTCAATTGCTCTTGATTACTTACCAAAAGAAAGCACATTGTTTTTATGCGTGATCATCTTTTCTTATCTCTAAATACACAGAGTATCATAGAGCATAGCTGAAATTGAAGAAGCACTATTTTGGTAATAAAAAACAAAAATATTTTTTAAATTCTTTAAAAAAAAGAATTTATATTGGAGTATAATTGATAACAATGTTGTGTTGGTTTCAAGTATACAGCAGAGTGACTCACCTATGCAAAAAATGCATAAAAGTTTCCAATTATAAAAAGAAGAACAAAACAAAGCAACAAAGGTCTGTCATTAAAGTGAGCTTCAGTGAAGATGTTTCTGACATGGGATTAAACTTTAGGAGAAAGGAAGGTTTCTGGTATGTTTATATAGGACAGATTTAGAGCTCTGAAAACTCAAAGTTATCAATGCAACCTTTGACCATGGGGACACCATCAGAGATACCTGAGCTGTATGCATCCACTGTGGGACCCCAATCCTTGCTGTCCACTCATTCTAGAATGTCCTGCCAAAACCTTTCATAATTTCTCTTCTTCCCTCATTCAGGTCTCTACTCAAATGCTCCCTCATCAGAATTCTTCCCTGACCACACAATTGACCACTCAGTGTCTCCTCCAGCCCCCTCCCTGCATATATCACTGGCCATTCATTGACCCTGCTTTGTTTTTCCTCATCTTTGGTTGTTTCCTCGGCAGCCAGCCCTACAACTGGATACTGCACTATTGCAAACACTATGGCACATCGACCCAGTGATTTTTCTCTGGATGGAGACTTAACAGGAGTTGTGCTGGACTCTGGTTGATGACTTTTATGAAGACACTGGATACATGAAATTCAAAACAAGAAGAAAGTGAGTCCACATCTCTTTTGCACAGAATAGCTACTGCTTGTATTGACTGGGTCTATTTGAGCCAAGGCACAAGGAGTAAGGTTGGTAAAACAGGGGCTATGTTTCCAAAAGCTATGGATCCCTTCCAAACTCTGTCACTCACCAACTGTGTGATTTGGGGTTACTTCAGCCCTACGCTTTCTCAGAGGTGAAACAGGGATGATGATCTTGCTCTTTCACAACACGGTTGTGATGATTCAGTAATGTAACTTCGAAAGTGCTTAGCACAAGGACTGGCCCACATTGTGGATTTTCTCTTTCTCTCTGCATATAATATGAAAGAGGCTGGAGCTGACAAAGGAGAGACCTAGCTGTTTTTCCTTCTGAAGGTAATTTATTGGACTATCCCAGGGATGTTTATTTTCTTAATTAGAGGTCACGAGACTCGAAGACCACTAATGAAGGAGTTGGTGGCTGGGGAGCCAAGGGCTTTCCCCACTTCTTCCAAGTTTCTTCTTAGACTTAAAAAAAAAGGTCCCCTGTAAATTTTATGACTGCAGTGTCAAAAGTCTTCTATCCAAAACGCAGTAAATATTCTAATGAAGTCTGGAAAGAAAGCCATTTGTAATGGCTTGAGGCAGAGTATTAAGATAGCCTGTTTCTCGTTAGTCAGTCATTAGAGAGATCTAACATGCATGGGAAATGGTTTCCTGTTGTAAGTGCTTTAAAACCAAGTTTTAGGAAACCCCGTTTCCTGCCGGCTCATTTGGAGACAGCAATGTGCCAACTGGTCAGACTTTTCAGATGGCCAAATGGTTGCCTCCTTAGCTGCAATTGAGTTCAGCTGAAGCAGCCTCTGAGAGTGGGCTTCTTATCTTGAGGGTCCTAGCAAGAAGTAGGAAGATTCACAGGGGAAAGACATCTGGACCAGGCACCACTGGGAGCATTTTGCCTCCAGTTTTAAGTGCTTTAGAACTGAGTGATTCCCAGCATGAATCAAAATCAGGAAGAGAATCTTCCAGCCTGGAGCCTTGGTGCATGGGTCTAGATCCGACAGATGGAGCTCATGGGAAAATGGTGGATAAACTCCCTTGTTTGGGAGGGGTAGGGTGGCTGATGGGAGAGGGAATTCTTTTGGCTACCTGATGTGTTGTGCATTAAAACGGGATTTTCTTAAACAAGGAAGTTCCAGAGACTTCAATTAGGATGTAGATGAAAGTATTTGCTAATCAAATCCATTTGCTTCTTTTCTGTGTGAGATGAGGGTCAATACTGTAAGTGGAAGCAGGAAATGGATGGATTGAGGAAGACCACACATTTCCTCACCTCCAGGAGACAACCTCTGTAACAATTGCCCAAATCTCAAATCAAAAAGGGAAATCCTTAACCTCTAACCATTGCTTCTTTACCCAAGAGAGGACTCCAAATACACATCTAGGCATACCCTGCCATTCTCTGAGAGGGCACAGCCAGACCTAAGCCTAATATATATACTTTCTTAACTAATTGTCAGAACAATGCAGTGAGAAAGTACTTTTACTATCCTCTATGGGCCTCCCTGGTGGCTCAGTGTTAAAGAGTCCGCCTGCCAATGAAGCACACGTGGGTTCCATCCCTGGGTCAGGAAGACCCTCTGGGAAAGGAAATGGCAACTCACTCCAGTATTCTTGCCTGGGAAATCCCATGAGCAGAGGGGTCTGGTGAGCTACAGTCTATGGAGGTTGCAAAGAGTCAGACACAACTGAGGAATGTACTATGATAATTTACTATGCAAATTTACTAATTTACTATGATAATTATGTACTATACTTTACAAAATTTACTACGATAAATTTTGGAGAGGAGTGGATTTTTCACTCCTTGCTTCCTCCATACTCTTGCCAAAGCCTCATTTGGGGTAGAATTTATCCCTTGACTTTGGGCTTGACCACATCCTTCTGCAGTGGATGGAGAATTCTTAAAGGATCCACCTGTCAATGCAAGAGACACAAGAGTTGAGAGCTGGCTCCTTGGTTCAGAAAGATCCCCTGGAGAAGGAAATGACAACCACTCCAGTATTCTTGCTTGGGAAATCCCATAGACAGAGGAGCCTGGCAGGCTACAGTCCACAGGGTCACAAAGAGTTGGACACGTCTGAGAGACTGAGACACACACACCCTTGCTTTGGTCAAGTAGTCAAGTATAGACAATTGGAAGTACCAGCCTGAGCCTAGGTCTTTAGAGGCCCCCCCAGGTTTCCTCCTGCCTTCTTGCATTTCTGCCATCTCCTTCAGAAGAATCAACTAGTCTGCTGGTCCCAGAAAGATGTTGAAAGACACATACAAAGAGCAGAGCCACCCATACTAACCCACAGACCACACTGAGACACAGAGTCACTACAGTTGACACTCAGACACATGAAAATAAATAACTGCTGTTTTAAGTCCTGCATTTGGGGCTGTTTGTTACAGCACAAGAGCTAACTGATACTACTCCATTTTACAAATAAAGTATGACTCAGAGATCTTAGTAGTAATTTTTCCAAGGCACAGATCTTACAGCTGGTTGAGTCAAGAATCAAACCTAAAGATAGTAAATTCTTAACCATTAGGCTAAACTTCCCAAAGACCCCCCACGCACCCCCTCAGCCTATGGATAGGCTAGCAATTTCCAGTGTCTCATGGTTTGTTTTATGACTGGAACAACTGAGGGCTAGAATTGATTTCCCAACCAGGTTCTTAGCAGGGAGAGGCAGAGATACATAAAGAATCCATTTTATCCACTGTCTTGAGACCTAATGACCTAAGGCTCCCCTTATCAGCCTCTTTCTCCTAGACCCTGGCCTTTTTTCCACCTTTCCATGTAAGCAGATTCTCAAGTGATGAGTACTTTCATTTTAACAAGGGAAACATGATTTTTTATCTGTATTCATAATGCAAAGTAACCAAATTTTAATGGTTGAATCTCAGGTTAGTTGTTTAAGCAGTTGGGATGAAGGGTTTGGTCTGCCTAGAAACACCTTACACCAAAATCTCCAAGTAACCTCTGGGCAGGCAGGCCCTTGGCAGGAAGATGACTTCAAGAGAGCATCACAGATGGAGGGAGCCTTGGCCAGGGATCAGGAGATGTTCGCTGAGGTATGTGCTGCTCATTCACTCTGTGAACTTGAAAGGCACACTCTCTCTCTGAACTTGAACTTCCCAATAGTCAGAGGAGAGGTTGTCAGGAAGGCACAAACTTGTCAATCCCACTTAGCTTTCTTGTACTCTGATACTCCATCACAAACCATGATGCCCTAGAGGATTCAGGCAGAACAATACATACAGAGCTCAAATTTCCCTGCTTTCAGAACATCAGATCTGAACCTGTTATTTTCCTGATAGGCTCTGAACAACCCAAGATTTCATGTCACTAGATAGAGCATAGATATAATTTGGAAAAGAGATTTACAGGAAGTACAATAACAGTCCCCATTATTTATTTTTAAATATCTTATTTAAATAAAGATGGGGCATTTAAAGTTGCATTTGATTGAACAACTGTCCCTTTTAAAAAAATTTTCCCTGACAAAAGCTATGAATTATTAATTTCTGTCATTGTATTCACCGAACAAATGTAATTGCAAGTAAATGTCTGAAGTTAATGAAAAAATTAAGAGAAAAAGATTTCTTTTTAAGAATTAATGAAACATTTCCACACACCTCTTTGAAATCATGATTATAAAGCCTTGCGACATCTCCTCGGAGCTGCATATCCAGAGCAAAGGGGGTTGAGCTCCTCTTTCTTTGGCAGGAAGGATGAAAACATTTTATTAGTATTGTACTAGCTGTGGAAATTAACACACACAAGGATTCTAACCTTAACCCTCAAATATTTCTGCACTCATCAAAGTGTTTTGTTTTATTTTGTTTTTTGTCTATTCTGCATCATTGCAGGAGGTCACAACAGCTTTCCATCTGCTGTCCTGGCCAATGTCATCACCACTTGTTATATTTTAAAAAAGAAAAAAAAAATATATATATATATATATATCTGACTGCACCAGGTCTTAGTTGCAGCATCATGTGAGATCTAGTTCCCTGACCAGGGATCAAATCTCAGGTCTCCTGCATTGGGAGTATGGAGTCTTAGCCACTGAACCACCAGGGAAGTCCCAGCAGTCATGTTAATATGACACAATGAAAAGTTCTGCTTTAATTTCTTAAAGAGAAAAAAAAGATAGACTTGGGTGAACAGGGACTGGATTTCTGGCATTTACCCTAAAAGCAGAGACTGAAATAATTTCACTGGTGGCTCAGACGGTAAAGCGTCTGTCTGCAATGCGGCAGACCCGGGTTTGATCCCTGGTTCGGGAGGATCCCTTGGAGAAGGCAATGGCAATCCACTCCAGCACTCTTGCCTGGACAATCCTATGGACGGAAGAGCCTGATAGGCTACAGTCCATGGGGTCGCAAAGAGTCAGACACGACTGAGCAACTTCACAATCACTCCTCAAATACCCCTAAGTAAGTCATTACCGACACTTAGAAGAAATTAGAAATTGTCTCTCAATTCCATTTAATTTCCAGCTTTCTTGAGATAAATCCCACCTCCTACCCTCTAGTACCACTTATGTTTACAATTTCAGTACAGTAGCAACAACTGCAAATTCAACACTGGGATGTCCGGGTCCTGATTCAGAATCTGTCCTTAATTACTTTTATGACCCAGGACACAGGCAAGTCCCTACCTCACTTAGAGCCATATCTATCTTTCCATCTATCTATCTAGGACTTCTTTAGTGGCTCAGTGGTAAAGAATTCGCCTGCCAGTGCAGGAGATGCAGGTTCGATCCCTGGGTCAGGAAGATCTCCTGGAGAAAGAAATGGCAAACCACTCCAGTATTCTTGCCTGGGAAATCCCATGGATAGAGGAGCCTGGTGCACTACAGCCCATGGGGTTGTAAAATAGTTGAATCTATTTATTTATTTATTTAAAACATTATCTTTTTATTTATTTATTTACTTTTTCTTCTGGCTGAGCTGCAAAGCACGTGGAATCTTAGTTCCCCAACCAGGGATCAAACCCATGCCCCTGCAATGTGGAAAGGCAGAGTCTTTCTACTGGACCACCAAAGAGCCCCATTTAAAAGTACTTATCCTGCCTCCCTCCCAGGACTAGTGTGAAAGCTAAGTGAAATTAAGCATGTGGTCAACAGTGAAATGCAAATATAAAACAGCTACTTTTGTTTTTGTTATTTGTTTCATCTTTTTGTCTCTGAGGAAACCCCAGAAGCCATTCACTAGTGCAGTCCTGTGACTTCTGCACCAAAACAGAGATTGGAAACCAGTTGTCTGCATTTCCCAGCATCCTTTGCAGTTAAGGGAGCTGTGTGACCCAATCTGCCTAGCAATCCATTAAACTTCCTATGTAGTTCTCCAGACTTCTCTTTCTCTGTCTTTCTTATTTCCCAGATGAAAGCAGGGTATCTAGTAGACTCCAAGTGTTTGCAGATGGCAAAGACACATGATGGAAAGACACTACTTGAGTCACCATATAGAAGTCCACTCTGTAAGCACTCCATAGCACTACAGTATAAGCAACAAAGAAACCTTGATGGTGTTAAGCCACTGAGACTTCGGGTGTTTTGCTGTATCAGTTAGTGTGACTTGTTCTTACTCATTCACCAGGGTGAGCAGACCTATAGGGAAGCTTGGGTTAAATCCACAGACAATACATGTCAAAACTGAAGTGAGTCATTTCTGCTAGGACTCCTTCAAAATCATTTTTTCTAGGCTAACTGACCACCAATGTATGATATAAGGAGAGGTTTATGTCTGAAAAGTTCAGTCACTGTGGGGTAACTGCTGGAATTGTGCTGATTAAATAGGCATTGATAAGGGGCTTCCCTGATAGCTCAGTTGGTAAAGAATCTGCCTGCGATGCAGGAGACCCTGGTTCGAATTCTGGGTTGGGAAGATCTGCTGGAGAAGGGATAGGTTACCCACCCCAGTATTCTTGGGCTTCCCTTGTGGCTCAGTTGGTGAAGAATCCTCCTGCAATGTGGGAGACCTGGGTTCAATCCCAGGGTTGGGAAGATCCCCTGGAGAAGGGCAAGGCTACCCACTCCAGTATTCTGGCCTAGAGAATTCCATGAACTCTATAGTCCATGGGGTGCAAAGAGTTGGACATGACTGAGCCACTTTCACTTTCACTTTCAATAGGCATTGATAGGGAATCATGAGAGTGCTGAATCTTCAGTTATGCCCTGCAGCCAACACAATCAATTCTGCCACCAAGCCAGGCATGGAAGAGGAGAGGGTCTGTGTGTGGTTTATGATTCTGAGATTTGCAATGCAGGATCTTTCCTTTTCTCTCTAGTATTGCCAGAGCAACATCAGTGACCAAATAGGGGCAAAGGAGAACCACATTTTAACTTTCTCTCTCCCCCTCTTTCTCTCTTCTCACACACTCATCTCCCAGATCTGAAGACTTTTTAAGCATAAAAAAGAGATGAACTGAAAAGGCATATTCCTATAATTTGCCCAAATGTGCACATTTCAACCTCTGGATAACAGAGGCTGCAAATTGCCCCCAGGGTTGGGAAGATCCCCTGGAGAAGGGCAAGGCTACCCACTCCAGTATTCTGGCCTAGAGAATTCCATGAACTCTATAGTCCATGGGGTGCAAAGAGTTGGACATGACTGAGCCACTTTCACTTTCACTTTCAATAGGCATTGATAGGGAATCATGAGAGTGCTGAATCTTCAGTTATGCCCTGCAGCCAACACAATCAATTCTGCCACCAAGCCAGGCATGGAAGAGGAGAGGGTCTGTGTGTAGTTTATGATTCTGAGATTTGCAATGCAGGATCTTTCCTTTTCTCTCTAGTATTGCCAGAGCAACATCAGTGACCAAATAGGGGCAAAGGAGAACCACATTTTAACTTTCTCTCTCCCCCTCTTTCTCTCTTCTCACACACTCATCTCCCAGATCTGAAGACTTTTTAAGCATAAAAAAGAGATGAACTGAAAAGGCATATTCCTATAATTTGCCCAAATGTGCACATTTCAACCTCTGGATAACAGAGGCTGCAAATTGCCCCCAGACTAACACACTATACTTATTTAAGAAATCCTCTTACCTCTTTACCCTGAAGTCTCCATAAATCTGCCTGATATATAGATGTCAGGCATTTTCTGGCTGTTGAAACATGAAACATGACATCAGCTGGGGATTAAGTTACAACTCATAAAGACCATGTTTATTTGCTGGTTCTGTTTAAAAATTTTTTCCAACTATCATTTTACTCAAATGGTCTCCTATTTTATGGGAAATAAAGTTAGAACTAATGAAGGAAACCCTTTCTGAGCTCAAAGAGATGTGCAGGCTGTGGCCATCTTCATTGTAACCAAATATTTAAATTATTTAGAGCTCATCGTGAGCTATTATTGTTCATTGTTTTGACAAAATGGTACCATGAGTTGGTGTAGACATGGGAGGAGAAATCTAAGAATCAAGGAGAGAGAGATGTTAAGAATTAGAGGAAGAAGGCAAAATGCAGGGAAGGAGCCCAGGGTGACAGCTTCCAATGTGTCTCCCCTGAGCATCATTCACCTTTCAGGGTGCTCTGAGCCATTGGAGGCCAAGTTTTAGGCATGTACGCGGAAAATGTTGCCTGTACACATCTGTCCATTGCCCAGCAACTGATCAGAGACCCCATTTCCAAACAGCTATAGCTGGTATGAGGGCTTCCCAGGTGACACAATGGTAAAGAATTCACCTACCAATGAAGGAGATGCAAGAGATGCAAGTTTGATTCCTGGAGGGAGAAGATCCCCTGAGAAAGAAATGGCAACCCACTCCAGCATTCTTGCCTAGGAAATCCCACGGACAGATGAGCCCAGCAGGCTACAGTCCATGGGGTTGCAAAGAGTCAGACATGCCTGAAGCGACTTAGCATGTATATATACACATATATGGGCTTTCCAGGTGGTGCTAGTGATAAAGAACTTGCCTGCTAATGCAGAAGACATAAGAGACCAGGGTTCGATCCCTGAGTCAGCAAGATCCCCTGGTGCAGGGCATAGCAACCCACTCCAGTATTCTTGTCTAGAGAAACCTGTGGACAGAGGAGCCTGGTAGGCTGCAGTCAATTAGGTTTTAAAGACTCGAGTATGACTGAAGCGACTTAGCATGCAAGAATGCACACACATACATGTATGTATATCATTTTAGCCCTGGTGGCTCAGAGGTTAAAGCATCTGCCTGGAATGCTGGAGACCCGGGTTTGATTCCTGGGTCGGGAAGATCCCCTGGAGAAGGAAATGGCAACCCACTCCAGTACTCTTGCCTGGAGAATCCCATGGAGGGAGGAGCCTGGTAGGCTACAGTCCATGGGGTCGCAAAGAGTCGGACACGACTGAGCGACTTCACTTCACTTCACTTCACTTCAGTGCCACAAAGCCTCCTTGTCCTCTCTCTTTATAAAAAAGCTTTTATAAATTCTACAACTACTGGAGGAAGGGTTGTTTGTTTGCTTATGCTTACTAATTTGCTTGAATCTCTAATATTTCAGTGGAAATAATCCTGCAGGAGCTGTTAAAAGGCATTATTTATATTCTGTAGTGAATCAAATAGATTTTCTCATTGCCTGGATGAACAGGGCACTGGGCTGGCTTTTGAGACCTGACTGGGTAATGGGACAAAATTTCAGAAAGTAGAAATGGGGCCAACTCTAGGTTTAACTCATTCACGGAATGCCTCATTCTGGCTGAACCATACACTAACACATTTTCCAAGGGTGGCATTTCCTACCCACCATGGAACCCCATCCCTAATGTTTGGAGAGATTCCATATACTATGTTAGTATGGGGTTTACTCATTATTGATTTGAGGTTCTAGTTCAGGGGTTAGCAAACTCCCAGCTTAGGGGCCAAGTCTGGCCCTTTGTCTGGTAAGACCCCAAACCTAAGAGTGGTTGGAGAAAAGGTCTAAAGAAGAACAATATTTTATGGTATGTGAGAATCATTTGACATTTAAAATCAGTCCCATCGATAAAGGTTTGCTGGAAATCAGTCAGGCTCATCTGATTACCTATTGCCTATAGCTACCTTCACAATTCAAGCGCGGAGTTGAATAGTTGCAACAGAGATTTAGATCTGTAAAGACTAAAATATATACTATTTGGCTCTTTACAGAGAAAGCTTGCCAACCCCTGTTCTGACTGGGTATATTTCATGCCTTAAGAGACAAGGTGTCTATGGGGCTTTTGCACTTATAATCTTTATTTATTAGTGTCATCTTTTAAAGCAAACCACATGCATTTTCCAAGCTGGATATTTGTGTGTGTGTGTGTGTGTGTGTGTGTGTGTGTGTGTGTGTGTGAAAATAGGCTCAACAGAAAATTTGCAATTTTAATCATTTTTTAAGTTTACGAATCAGTGGCAATAAGCATATTTACAAAGTTGCATAACCATCACCATTATCCATTTCCAGAACATTTTTATCATCCCAAACAGAAACTCTGTACTCATTAAACAATAACTCTCCATTCCCCCCTCCTATCAGCTCCTGGTAACCATGATTCTACTTTCAATCTCCATGAATTTGCTTGTTCTAGACCCTACGTATAAATGGAATCATACCATGCGTGACCTTTTCTGCCTGGCCTCTTCCCCTTAGCATAATAGTCTCAGGGTTCATTTGTGTTGACTCAGAGCTGCGTTCCTTTTAGAAGACGGAATGGTGCTCTGTTGTGTAGATACGCCACTGGGCATTGATGGTCAGCCAGTATTATATTGTGTGGGATGTGGTTCTCTAGATTCTTAGATGTATGGCATCAGTGGGCCTTACAGGCATGGGCCATCATGCTCAGGTCGAGGTTAAGGGCAGGGAAAGTGAAACTGTTTGTCACTCAGTTATGTCCGACTCTTTGTGATCCCATGGACTGTAGCCTGCCAGTCTCCTCTGTCCACAGGATTCTCCAAGCAAGAATACTAGAGAGGGTAGTCATTCTGTTCTCCAGGGGATCTTCCCAACCCAGGGATCAAACCTGGGTCTCCCATATTGCAGGCAGACTTTTTAACCATCTGAACAACCAGGGAAGCCCCCAACATTTCTCAGATACCTTGAAAACTGTCAGTACATAGCTTGAGGTCATTCACAGTTTCAACATGAGATCATGCTGTATTTCTTTCAATGACATACTATCTCTTGGAAGCTGGATTTTCCACAGTTGCTGTGATAAAGAGCAAGACCCGAAGAAACCTCAGTGTGGAACAGGAAATGATAGCGGCAGGAGCCAATCGGATTCCAAGACTTTAGAAGTTGTGCAGAGCCTAACAGGCACAGACATCCCATTAGAACAGTCCATGGGGTCGCAAAGAGTCGGACACGACTGAGCGACTTCACTTCACTTCACTTCACTTCAGTGCCACAAAGCCTCCTTGTCCTCTCTCTTTATAAAAAAGCTTTTATAAATTCTACAACTACTGGAGGAAGGGTTGTTTGTTTGCTTATGCTTACTAATTTGCTTGAATCTCTAATATTTCAGTGGAAATAATCCTGCAGGAGCTGTTAAAAGGCATTATTTATATTCTGTAGTGAATCAAATAGATTTTCTCATTGCCTGGATGAACAGGGCACTGGGCTGGCTTTTGAGACCTGACTGGGTAATGGGACAAAATTTCAGAAAGTAGAAATGGGGCCAACTCTAGGTTTAACTCATTCACGGAATGCCTCATTCTGGCTGAACCATACACTAACACATTTTCCAAGGGTGGCATTTCCTACCCACCATGGAACCCCATCCCTAATGTTTGGAGAGATTCCATATACTATGTTAGTATGGGGTTTACTCATTATTGATTTGAGGTTCTAGTTCAGGGGTCAGCAAACTCCCAGCTTAGGGGCCAAGTCTGGCCCTTTGTCTGGTAAGACCCCAAACCTAAGAGTGGTTGGAGAAAAGGTCTAAAGAAGAACAATATTTTATGGTATGTGAGAATCATTTGACATTTAAAATCAGTCCCATCGATAAAGGTTTGCTGGAAATCAGTCAGGCTCATCTGATTACCTATTGCCTATAGCTACCTTCACAATTCAAGCGCAGAGTTGAATAGTTGCAACAGAGATTTAGATCTGTAAAGACTAAAATATATACTATTTGGCTCTTTACAGAGAAAGCTTGCCAACCCCTGTTCTGACTGGGTATATTTCATGCCTTAAGAGACAAGGTGTCTATGGGGCTTTTGCACTTATAATCTTTATTTATTAGTGTCATCTTTTAAAGCAAACCACATGCATTTTCCAAGCTGGATATTTGTGAGTGTGTGTGTGTGTGTGTGTGTGTGTGTGTGTGTGAAAATAGGCTCAACAGAAAATTTGCAATTTTAATCATTTTTTAAGTTTACGAATCAGTGGCAATAAGCATATTTACAAAGTTGCATAACCATCACCATTATCCATTTCCAGAACATTTTTATCATCCCAAACAGAAACTCTGTACTCATTAAACAATAACTCTCCATTCCCCCCTCCTATCAGCTCCTGGTAACCATGATTCTACTTTCAATCTCCATGAATTTGCTTGTTCTAGACCCTACGTATAAATGGAATCATACCATGCGTGACCTTTTCTGCCTGGCCTCTTCCCCTTAGCATAATAGTCTCAGGGTTCATTTGTGTTGACTCAGAGCTGCGTTCCTTTTAGAAGACGGAATGGTGCTCTGTTGTGTAGATACGCCACTGGGCATTGATGGTCAGCCAGTATTATATTGTGTGGGATGTGGTTCTCTAGATTCTTAGATGTATGGCATCAGTGGGCCTTACAGGCATGGGCCATCATGCTCAGGTCGAGGTTAAGGGCAGGGAAAGTGAAACTGTTTGTCACTCAGTTATGTCCGACTCTTTGTGATCCCATGGACTGTAGCCTGCCAGTCTCCTCTGTCCACAGGATTCTCCAAGCAAGAATACTAGAGAGGGTAGTCATTCTGTTCTCCAGGGGATCTTCCCAACCCAGGGATCAAACCTGGGTCTCCCATATTGCAGGCAGACTTTTTAACCATCTGAACAACCAGGGAAGCCCCCAACATTTCTCAGATACCTTGAAAACTGTCAATACTTAGCTTGAGGTCATTCACAGTTTCAACATGAGATCATGCTGTATTTCTTTCAATGACATACTATCTCTTGGAAGCTGGATTTTCCACAGTTGCTGTGATAAAGAGCAAGACCCGAAGAAACCTCAGTGTGGAACAGGAAATGATAGCGGCAGGAGCCAATCGGATTCCAAGACTTTAGAAGTTGTGCAGAGCCTAACAGGCACAGACATCCCATTAGAAGTAATTGTGGGTGTTAGAAAATAAAATAAATGTATTATGTTTTTCTTTCAATTTCTGTGTTTTTTTTTAATTTCTGTTTTTTTAATATGCCTACTAAGTTGTTAGGACATAAATGCTTATTAAGTTGTTTGGACCTGACTAATACATGGAACTATTAAGTATTTCTTTTGAACTAGGAGCACCCTGAAAAAAATTACTGAGACGTGAAGAGCATATGAATTATGAAAGTGGATGAACTCCTGATCTTGTGAGTCACGTATGTTACTTGTTATGAATATGAACACTTTTTAAATTACACAAAGACTCTGCGGCATATAAACATTTCTACCAATGAGCAGCGCCACTGCTGTTATAATTTAAGGATAATCAATGTGACACCACTGACATCCATCACACAGCATTGATGTGCACAAACTTCTAATATAAGCCTAATTATGAGTGTCCATTTGCATGAAACTAAAAATATTGAAAACTCTGACATTGGGGAGGTGCCCTTGGATCAAAACTCCTAAAGCAGTCAATAATCTATTATGATTTTCATTTTGCAGAAGTAGTGCTATTATTTCAAAAGGACTCAGAAATCAATTTGGCCTTCAGTATATCTGTGTAATAATGACATCCTAATTAAAAATCCCAATCTGAGTAGTACAAAGGATGACGTTTAATCTCTAATCAATGAGCACCAAGTCCAGAAGTTATAGATGCAATAACCCTTTATTTTTTTTAATGAACTTTACTACTTTTCTCACACTTGGTCTGCCTTTCTCCCCGCAGTTTTGGGAGTCTTTTCCGTCTAGAAACATAGCTGAGGAAGCTGAAACAATTTGGTACACCAAGCACATAAATTAAAGAAAGAAACATCAAAGAACCATATCGTCAGGATGGTGTGGGTTTCTTTTTAATTGGAATTTATAATTGCTCCTAATTGTAGGACATGCTGTAAATGTTACTTTGAGAGGCTGAAGGAGGAGGTGGAGCCCTGTCCACTCCAGCCACAGGAGCTATAACCTTGACATTTTAATTAGATATTATTTTGAAATATGTAAAAGGCATTTACATACTCAGCAAAACATCTCCTAGATGGTATAATTTGCCCAAGAAGACAAGATGATACACATATATATACACAGAATATAGAAAATAATCAACTTCTTGAAGGAACTGCAGAAATTCTTAAGAGGGGTGGAAGCAACAAAAGCATGTTACTGTTGTGAACACATTAAGGTTCTCTAAGGTTTTCTCTAAGCAGAGTCTAGCCATCCAGTGTCAGTTGGCAGCATCAGACTAGACAGAAAGAGGTGGGTTCTGTTGATTTATTGGCCCCACACACCCATCCTGCAGATAAAAAGAGAGGTCAGAGGAAGGTCAAGAATCTTCGCCTTGGAAGGAATTTCTAGTGCCATATTACTCGGCTTCAGGAGGATGATTAAAACTATCCCTTAAATTATCTTCTCATGGGATTCCTTGTGCTTTGATGCTTCAATAAATTAACAATTTAGGACAGAAATTACAGGACACCTGGGACAACCCACCTTCTAAGCTTTGCCATCATAGATTAGCTGGGGGGCTGGATGAGATGGAATTTACTGCTGATACCCAGGAATTGGTGAAATGTACTTAATGGAACTCTTCTTGGAGGGAAGGGATGGGATGGAGTGCCCCGTCGTTCTCCCCAGATTTAAACATTGCTGTAATCTTGCTGAATCCAGGATCCTACTTGAGACTGATAATTGAGAGGAGCAGTGAGCTCTGTAAAATAAAATCTCCGTGAGATTTGAAAAAGAAGACAGGGTGGTGAGAGGGGAACGTTGCCATTTGTGAGACCCTGGACTCCAGACTCTGTCTCAGCCATTGTGGGCATCGTGCCCTGGAGAGCCTGTGAAAGAGGGTGTCCGTTTGGAGTGTGGATGCTCTGGCCAGATTTGGAGGCAATCCTCTGATCTTCGGGCTCCATGGCCCACTGA
The DNA here is from genome assembly GCA_006410675.1 of Oreotragus oreotragus. Lineage (NCBI taxonomy): Eukaryota > Metazoa > Chordata > Mammalia > Artiodactyla > Bovidae > Oreotragus > Oreotragus oreotragus. Next base: position 507,156 of record SJYX01009579.1, on the reverse strand, counting down.
AGGACTTACTGCCAAAATGTGGATCTGAACTAGAGGATGTGGTCACCACTGAAGTAAGAGACTGGCTGAGCCCCTTGCTGAGTCTTACAGGCACCATATGACACATGACTGCACTGGTGGAAGGAAGATTTCTTCCTCCCACATTAAGTTTGGGGCCCCAGCTTTGCTCTGGGAGGTTGGTTGTCTGCTAGGCAATCCACCTCCAGGGGCACCTGTGTCAATGGCTTCCTCCAGCCCCAAGGGTGTGCCCCTGAATTATGTTACTGTACAGGGCGTGGCCAGGGCAGGGAATTTTTGATGTGTTCATGGGCGGGATGATGGCAAGGAAGAGAATAAGAGAGAAATGTGATACAGATGTTTCAGTGGACTCTTAAGGAGATGTGACCACATTCTCACAGCCCCACATCAGTAAAGCGGGTAAGTCACATTGGTCTAAAATCCCAGACCTGAAACTCTGAGTAGCTGGGGCACTGGTTGAGTGGAGAAAGGGTGAAAACTCCCTTTTGCATGCCATCTTATTGTCTACACTTGGCTTGCCACTCACAACCCTTGGAGAGGCAGGAGTTCCCTGGGTTAAAGAGGGTGGGTCCCTACTCTCTAGGACTGTTGAAGGCTGACCCTTGTGATGACAGCAACCAGGACTCTGTTCCCCACTTCTTGCTTTTAACTGTTCATCACATGTAACCCCAGACATTCACTAATAGCCACCGTGAGCTAGCTGCCTCTACAGGATGACTGCATGCCCTCCAGTACTGGGTACCAGATCTTCAGGGCACACTACATCCCAAACTTGCCCTTAAAAGCATGGCAATGTTCCCTGTGGAGGCAAGAGAGCATGAAGTGACTTCTGTCTGGTCCCTTCCCTGTCTCAAACATAAGTTCTCTCCATTGAGGAAGAAGTATTGGACAAACAGTCCCTGTGAGACTTCAGGGAGGAGGCACATCCTTCTTATGGACAGCTTATAAAAGACCCCTTTGTGTCTAGGACACAACTGTGCTCCTCTGCGCACCTCAACCTAATTTCCTGTGGATTTCAGATCATCTTTTATTTCCAATTATGCTGCTGTTCACATTATCGATTTGGAGGATACAAATGTTGAATGACAAGAGAGAGAGAGAGAGGAAGGGGTGTGTGGAGGGAGAAGAATTCCATTTTGCCTGAAGGATAAGATACTCGAAATGCCACCCTGCACAGCATCTCCGAAGCGTTCATCAACGTGGCAGAGGCTGGCTCAATTATCTCTGTGTCAGATGATTATCTGAGAGCTTAATTTAATCTCCATTATCCTCCCCCGTCATATTTCAATTAAATCTGCTATCAGAGTGTTAACACATCTTTGAACCTGCTATTTCTTCAGTTAATTTTCCACTAAGAGGTGCTGGAGAGTAACAGATGTCATAATTATGCAATTATTAAGTGTATTTGACACTCGTTCTCTCAGGATTCTGCGGCTGGGGTAGGAGCGTTGGAAAATTAATCTGATGACAATATGCTTCCGTTGTGATCCGTAACACCACTGCAGGCTGGGGCACTGTCCTCCGGCTGTTTCAGACGCTGCCGCCAAGAAGATGCAGGATTAACTGTGCATCAGATTTGTTTCACTTTCATACATCTGGTAAGTCGGATGAGTTCATTAGGCGAGCAGAAGTTCAGAAACAAGTTTTTGTTTTTGATTTCCCCTCTTGAAGAGGTCTTGACCTCAGAAAGCACAGCAAGTACATCTTAGGATAGAGTGTAAAGTTAACAACTGTAGTGTGAAAAGTGGTTAATTTTGGCTTTAAAATCTTGAGATTTAGCTGGAGGTTGGATGGCAACTAACTATTTGACTTTGGTTACTATGTATCTTCTGTTGGAGTGTCAGTTTCATGAGGAATGAACAGACTTGACTCTATGGTTTACTATCACTTCCAGTCCTACCATCCAATGAAAATGGATGAAAACTGCCTATCCTCCTGAGAGATAAATAGATAGATATGGATATAGATAGACACATAGATATAGGTAGATAATCTCTCAGTTCAGTCAGTTCAGTCACTCCATCATGTCCGACTCTTTGCAACTCCATGGACTGTGGCACGCCAGGCTTCCCTGTCCTTCACCAATTCTTGGAGCTCGCTCAAACTCAAGTCCATCAAGTCGGTGATGCCATCCAGCCACCTCATTCTCTGTCATCCCCTTTCTCCTCCTGCCTTCAGTCTTTCCCAGCATCAGGGTCTTTTCCAATGAGTCAGTTCTTCACATCAGGTGGCCAAAGTATTGGAGTGTCAGCTTCAACATCGGTCCGTGGAAGGACTGATTTCCTTCAGGATGGACTGACTGGATCTCCTTGCAGTCCATGGGACTCTCAAGAGTCTTCTCCAACATCACAGTTCAAAAGCATCAATTCTTCAGCACTCAGATTTCTTTATAGTCCAACATTCACATCCATATGTGACTACTGGAAAAACCAAAGCTTTGACTAGATGGACCTTTGTCGGCAAAGTACTGTCTCTGCTTTTTAATATGCTGTCTAGGTTGGTCATAACTTTTCTTCCAAGGAACAAGCCAAAAATAAAGTCTCTCACCATTTTCATTGTTTCCCCATCAATTTGCCATGAAGTGATGTGACCAGATACCATGATCTTCGTTTTCTGAATGTTGAGCTTTAAGCCAACTTTTTCACTCTCCTCTTTCACTTTCATCAAGAGGCTCTTTAGTTCTTCTTCACTTTCTGCCATAAAGGTGATGTCATCTGCATATCTGAGATGGCAGATATGGCAATCTTGATTTCAGCTTGTGCCTCATTCAACCCAGCATTTTGCATGATGTACTCTGCAATTTGCCATGAAGTGATGTGACCAGATACCATGATCTTCGTTTTCTGAATGTTGAGCTTTAAGCCAACTTTTTCACTCTCCTCTTTCACTTTCATCAAGAGGCTCTTTAGTTCTTCTTCACTTTCTGCCATAAAGGTGATGTCATCTGCATATCTGAGATGGCAGATATGGCAATCTTGATTTCAGCTTGTGCCTCATTCAACCCAGCATTTTGCATGATGTACTCTGCGTATAAGTTAAATAAGCAGGGTGACAATATACAGCCTTGACATACTCCTTTCCTGATTTGGAACCAGTCTGTTGTTCCATGTCCACTTCTAACTGTTGCTTCTTGACCTGCATACAGATTCCTTAGGAGGCAGGTCAGATGGCCTGGTATTCCCAATTCTTTCAAAATTTTCCACAGTTTGTTGTGATCCACACAAAGACTTTGTCATAGACAATAAAGCAGAAGTAGATATTTTTCTGGAACTCTCTTGCTTTTTCAATGATCCAACAGATATTGGCAATTTGATCTCTGGTTCCTCTGCCATTTCTAAATCCAGCTTGAACAATAAATCTTTCAAAACCTTTATATATAGATGATATGGAGATAGACATCGATGTATAGAGATACAAACATATATGGAGATTAAGCACAATGTTGTATCTGTCAGAAACTATTTCTACCCACATATCTGGTTCATGTGTATGAAAAGAGCTGAAAATACATGAGGACAGTTGAAGTTAGGAATGAATATGCAACTGGATGTAATGATATTTGGGGAAATTTCTTTTTGACATCACCTAAGTTTCTCTATAGTATTAAAGAACATTGGAATGTTCATAAAGACATGAGATCATCCAGCTGCAGCTCTTGACCTTTAAAGACAAGGAAACCACAACCCAAAGGGGACCTACTCAAGCATATTACCTCCTGGTGACAGGATGGAACCAGCTCACCCTGCTCCCAGTCTAGGTTCTTTCCTCTCTGCACTTGGTCTCGTCATCCACGTGAATCAGTTTTACATGAGCTCTGAGTCATCTGAGCTCTGAATCAGTTTTACATGAACTTCTGTTTTATTGGAGAAGACTCTTGAAAGTTCCTTGGACTGCAAGGAGATCTAACAAGTCAATCCTAAAGGAAGTCAGTCCTGAATATTCATTGAAAGGACTGATGTTGAAGCTAAAGTGCCAATACTTTGGCCACCTGATGTGAAGAACTGACTCACTGGAAAAGACCCTGATGCTGGGAAAGACTGACGGCAGGAGGAGAAGGGGACAACAGAGGATGAGATGGTTGGATATGACCGACTCTATGGACATGAGTGTGAGCAAGCTCCGGCAGTTGGTGAGGGACCGGGGAGCCGGGTGTGCCACAGTCCATGGAGTCGCAAAAAGCTGGACACGACTGAGTCACTGAATTGACTGTACAGTCATTCTCAGATCTGCTCCTCATCAAACCTGAACTCGTCACCCTGTTACTCCCCCAGTGCCAATCCATGTGCATAAAAGGTAAACAACACATATTTTCAACCGAATGAGTATTGCCTGGAACTCTTCATTGGAAGGAAATCCTATCTGGAGACCAAATGGATAAATATAGGTCAAAATAAAATCCTCTCATTAAATCAGTCTTATGATATCCATAGTTTCATGTGTTTACTCACACCCTTTCATCCATGAGAGGTTTTGAGAAAAATCCTGGGGTCCTAAGGAGGACATTTAGAAAACCATCGTTTACGTCATAATTTTTGCCTAAACAGAATTTCACTGGATGGATGCAGAAAATTCATTTGACTCATCTCCTGATTTTGAACATCTAGGCTGGTTCTGAATTTTCATTAAAAAAATTGATCTGCAGGAAACTATGTATTTGATTTTATAAAAAATTTCTTTTTATATGGACTGGGTCTTAAAAAGTTTTCTGCCTGGTAGGAAAACTTTCTTTCCCTCAGTCACTGGGGATTCAGTGACTAAGATTCTCAGCTCCCAAAGCAGGGGGCCCTGGTTCAATCCCTGGTCAGGGAACTAGATCCCACATACCACAGCTAAGAGCTTGCATGCTGCAACTGAAGACCCTTCATGTCACAGTAAAGAGGGAAGACCCCAAGTGCTGCAACTAAGACCCAGAGCAGCCAAATAAATACATTTTTTAAATAGGAGGACTTGATGTGGATGTTTACATTTATCAGACTCATAAGACCGTTCTCTCGCACCTAGGTCTTTAGAAAGAATAGATCAGGTCACAGAGGAGAGAGGCTCAAGAGCTTAAATTAAGCCATCACACACTGTCTCTCTGTCGATGTCCTGCCCCCTCTGTGTGCTGGCCGCAGGCTCACATATTGCAGGCAGGTTTCTTTCAAGCAGCCAGGGAAGGAGCCAGCAGCAGAGGGTTTGGTAGCACTTGCAAAAGGAAACTGTTTTCTGTTTGTTTCTTTTAATCTAAAAGCTTTCTATCAGGTATTTTGATAGCCCCTCTCTGTTGTGCACTCACTGTTTGTTCCTCCAGACTCATTCTCTATTTTTTTCCACCTTCCTATTAAGTGGTTCCTTTGTTCTCTGCTTTCCCTTTGGAGACTATATCCCTTTCTTAGGGCTACACTGACACAGTACCATGGACTCAGTGGCTGAAAACAAGACAGATTTATTGCGGCACAGTTCCGGAGTCGGGAAGTCTAAAATCAAGGCGGCCACAGGGCTTTTCTTATTGTTTAGTTGCTAAGTTGTGGCCGACACTTTTGTGACCCCATGGACTATAGCCCATGAGGCTCCTCTGTTCACGGGATTTTCCAGGCAAGAAAACTAGACTGGGTTGCCATTTCTTTCTCCAGGGGATATTCCCATCCCAGGGATCGAACCTGTGTCTCCTGCATTTCCTGCACTGAAGGTGGATTCTTTACCATTGAGCCACATGGCCTCTGATACCTCCAGTGAAGAATTCTTCCCTGCCTCTTCCAGTGTCTGGTGCTTGCCAGCAACCTTTGGCTTGAAGATACATTATTGCAATCTCTTCCTCCATCATCACATGGCCATTTCCTTCCTATGTCCTTCTGTCTCCGCATCCCTTCTGTTTTTATATGGACACCAGTTATATTGGTTGAAGGGCCTACCCTGCCCCAGTACACCTTTATCTTAACTAATTATATCTGCTATGATCTTATTTCCAAATAAGGTCAAGGTCACATTCTGGTGTATTGGAAGTTAAAACATCAACATATCTTTCAGGGAACACAATTCAGCCCTTAATAAAAACACTGACAGCAGAGGGAGGTGGAGAGAAGAGAGAGATTGGGGTATTTATTTCCCTAGCGTCAAAAGGATGTTTGTCCCCCTCTTCCTCTACTGAAGGCTTCATAACACACCCTAGCCCTGGGACTCCTCAGGTGGTCCAGTAGCTGGGAATCCACCCTGCTGCAATGCAAGGGACACTGGTTTGATCTCTGGTCCTGGAAGATCCCACATAGTGCAGAGTAACCAAGCTCATATGTCACAACTACCTAGCCCGAACTCTAGAACTGGAAACCCACAACAAGAGAAGCCCCCTCGATGAGAAGCCCACACACCGCAACTAGAGAAAACCCACACAGCAATGAAGACCCAGGGCAGCCAGTAAATAAGTAAATTAATTTGGAAAAAATAAAAAATAAACCACCCTCGCCCCTGTCAAGGGCTCTCTCTTACAGCTTCTGGGAGGCTGGGGCTTCTTCTCTTTGTCCCTTCCGATCTAGGGGTGGTAGTAACTTTCTGATTTTCTAGCCCTTCACTTTACCTTGTTGGTTTCCGGTCCTCCATCTCCCTGAAGTTGTCCTGTCTGTACCACCTCCCTCGTGCAGAAAGTGGAGCTGAATGCATGTTACGTATCACCATCACGGCTTCCGTGAGCAGCATGTGGATGGAAACCACTCAAGGATGCTGTTCACATGTGGAATCAGGTCAGCTGGGGGCATGGCAGGGCCTGATACTCTGCATTTCTAAACATCTCACAGGCGATGAGGTGGATGCTGCCAGACCATCAAGGAAATGGCATCAGCCTAATACCTGGAATTAACAGCAGGGAAGAGAGAGAAGTCATGTATGGAACAGGCTGGATGTGAGCAGGAGTGTGACGAAATTAAGAAAATTGCATCTTTTATAATGTCTAGAGGCAGAGACCTCGCCAGACCCTGACTTCAGAACAGTAAATGTTTTGTGAGGTGGGACTGGCACCATTTTGGGGGTGGAGAAGTCAGAACCTTAAAAAATCACTGTTCTTTGCTTTTTCTGACATCTTTTCGCTATTGTCTTAACCACATATGGATATCTTTTTAAAAGGCACACATATTACCTTAAAAAATAGTACTTTGCCCTCTATAGCTACCCTGGCCATGTCTGAAGACCAGTTTTCCCCAAGCTCTCAAGGACTGGAGTGAGGTCTGGTGGGAGTTGGCACTCTTTTCAGGCTAAATGGACCCTCTGTAAACTCAGGGGGTTGGGTGGAGGCTCATCTTCTAGGGACCCAGCTGCCCTTTTTGTATCTCTGCTCTTAGAAAGATGGGATAGCTTAACCCCAATGTCAATGAGCACCCTTCTTGGAAGGGGCTATTTTAGCTGCATCTCATCTCCCAGCAGTTTAGATTAGAGCTCCTCAAGGGGTGGGTCATGGACTGGTCCTTGCTCTCTCTTGCTTACTCATCCACAAAGAGACAGGGCTAGAAAGTAAGAGGAAGCATTGAGAAATTTTTCCAGCCATTTGACTTTACTGCAACCTCCAAGTGCTGTGACGGAAAAAAAAAGTTTCTGTAATGGGCTAGACACAAAAGAAAAAGTCACAGTCTTTCACAGAGCCATTGAGAAGCAGCTTCTAGAAGCCCTTATGCCAGGGAAGGGAAACCAGGGCAGTTCTTGGATCAGAGAGCCGCAAGGTACCAGGACCTCCCCTTTCTTGGCCTCTCCAGTTGTGTTGTGTGGGTGACAGTCACTCTGCTCTTCCTGTGTGAAGGCAGGCTTCCCAGGTAGCACTAGGGGTAAAGAACCCACCTGCCCGTGCAGGAGACGCAGTGAGACGCAGGTTCAATCCCTGGGTCAGGAAGATCTCCTGGAGAAGGGAATGGCAACCCACTCCAGTCTTCTCGCCTGGAGAATCCCATGGGCAGAGGAGCCTGGAGGGCTACAGTCCATTTGGTCACAAAGAGTCAGACACCACTGAGTGACTTAGCATGCGCGCACGCAGGGTTGTATACATACGACCCTCATGTCAGTCCTCCAGTTTCACAGCAAACAGTAAAGGCACATGGTTGGGAGTATTGGCAGTGAAGGTATAGACCAAAGAAGAGGTGTGTCCCTGGAAAGTCCACCAAAGAAAAGTCCCATTCGTGGTATCAACACTCACAGAACCCAGACAGCCACCTCCAACTCCATGGCAGAAACCCTTTCCCTTTCCTCTTCTAATCCCTCCTTTCTTTCTTTTTCTCCCGTTCCATTCCTCCAGTCCTTTTTGTAAAGCAAGCTCATGAAAGACCGCCCCTTTGGAAGGTTTCATATACGAGAAATTACTATTTTTATGTTCTCCCCCTTAGGGTACACTTCAGCACAATCCATACTATTGTGGGCATTTTTTTTCCCTATAATATGTTTGTAGCCAGAATAGGGAACCAGCTTCGAGAAAATTAAACAGAACAAGAGAAGCCATGTGCCCCACAATTAAAGGAAACACTCCAAGTAGCAATAGGCACCCAACAGGACAGTGTGCCGTGCCAAGAGAAAAATGTGCAGCCAGAAAATTTGCCAAGTGTCTCTGATTTGTAAAGATTTTTTTTTCCATATTTAGGTAAATTAATGTAATTATTTAATGCCTCCTGCAATGGTAATAGGATTGTGCTTGGACCCTTTCAACATATGGTGCTGGCACCAAAATCCTCTTTGAGCAAGGAAAAAAGGTGGGGAGGGGGCGTATCAAGGCTTGGATCCCATTTGCCAGTTTTAATGTTGGAGGTCTGCCTGGCTCTCGGCCAGCTTTGGTGTGGGTTGGGTGTGGGATGTGGTGAGAAAACTAGGGCAGCTGATTCAGGACCTTCCACAAGTGGGTGGGGACAGTGGGTCTATATGTCCCCCTCTGCTATTATCAGCATTCCCTCCCTAACAGGCCTGCATGCTCAGTTGGGAAGCCTACCCTCTGGATCTGAGTCTCACATGCATGTCATTTCTTCTCTGAGACTCAGATGTAGAGAACAGACTTGTGGTCACAATGAGAGTAGAGAGAGTGGGATGAATGGAAAAGCAGCATCAGCATATATATGCTACAATGTGTAAAATCGGTAGTGGATTGGAAGTTGCTATATAGCCCAGGGAGTCCAGCCTGCTGCTCTGTGATGACCTAGATGGGTGGGATGGGGTGGAGGAAGGGAGGCTCAAGAGAGAGGGGAGGCTCAAGAGAGAGAGAAGGCTTGTATTAATTATGGCTAATCTGCATTGCTGTACGGCATAAACTAACACAATGTTATAAAGCACATTTTCCTCCAATAAAAAATATTAAAAAAAAAAAAAAAGATTTCCAAAAGCTACTGAGAAGAGGAGGAAGCTGAGTTCCTTGACTTTCTCTTAGGTCACCTCATTTTCAAACATGTCACCACTGCTAATCCCCCAGATCTATGAGCAGGAATCCTCAGGAGGTTGTCCCCATCTTACAGTCTTCCCCATGTGGCCGTCTCATCTATTTAAAACTGTTCATAACAGATGGCAAATCCACTTAGACCCCAAATATGGATTAGCTCTTTAGAATACAGCCTCTATTATGTGAGATCAAAGTCCTCATCCATTGCTTGAGAAACAATAACAGAAAGAACATTTAACTTTTTAAAAACGGAGTGTTCAGTTTACATACTAAAGAGTACAAGATCAACTGCCTCTTCTGCACAAGGCTTATAATCTCAGAGGAAGTGTGGTATCAGTATACATCAAGAGAAACCGTGGGGGCCATGATGAATGGTGCAGCCTGGGCCTCTCTCTCCAGACCATGGAAAGTTGGGGAGAGAAGAAGAGATTCTACTGCCAAGAGATTCTACTTGCTGAAACAAGTAGAAAGGAAAGATGCATTACAGATTGTTGATGTGACACAATGCAGAAATAAAACTAGTGTGCTTGAGGGTTAGGGAGCAATGGAGTGTAGAACACCTTGTGGAAAGGAGGGGAGAGTGAAGAAGAAGCAGTCTCAGAGAACTGTAAAAGTGAGTTTTCCAAGAACTTAAAAAAAAATGCCCTTATATGCTCTGAGATTGCTAATATCTATGACAATTTTCTCCTTATGACATCAGTATGCTCCATCACCTATCCATCATGTATGGATGAGAGAGTTGGACCATAAAGAAGGCTGAGTGCTGAAGAATTGATGCTTTTGAACTGTGGTGTTGGAGAAGACTCTTGAGAGTCCCTTGGACTGTGAGGAGATCCAACCAGTCCATTCTAAAGGAGATCAGTCCTGAGTGTTCTTCGGAAGGAATGATGCTGAAGCTGAAACTCCAGTACTTTGGCCACCTCATGCGAAGAACTGACTCATTGGAAAAGACTCTGATGCTGGGAGGGGTTGGGGGCAGGAGGAGAAGGGGATGACAGAGGATGAGATGGATGGATGGCATCACCGACTCGATGGACATGAGTTTGAGCAAGCTCCAGGAGGTGAAGGACAGGGAAGCCTGATATGCTGCAGTCCATGGGATCACAAAGAGTCAGACATGACTGAGTGACAAGCTGAACTGAACTAATGCTCCTTCAGGGCTTCACAGGTTGGTTTGATATTAGATATTAGTCACTCAATCATTTCCAGTTCTTTGCAACCCTATGGACTGTAGCTTGCCAGGCTCCTCTGTCCATGGAATTCAAGAATACTGGAGCAAGTTGCCACTCCCTTCTCTAGGGGGTCTTCCCCACCTAGGGATTGAACTCAATGGGTCTGCCTCATTGCAAGCCAATTCTTTACCTTCTGAGCCACCAGGAAAGCAGCAGATAGCACTAGTGGTAGAGAACGTGTGTGTCAATGGAGGAGAGGTAAGAGGCATGGGTTCCATTTCTGGGTCGAGAAGATCCCCTGGAGGAGGGCATAGCAACCCACTCCAGTATTCTTGCCTGGAGAATCCCACAGATAGAAGAGCCTGGTGGGCTACAGTCCATGGGATCACAAACAGAACTGAAGCAATTTAACACATACAAATGCATGCTCCTTCCAGGGGAATTCTTACTTCCCTCCAAAGATAAGCAATGAATTGATATTTGTACGGGTCTATCAACTGTTGAAGGAATTGGTCCACTAAACGGAAACCCACTCCAATACTCTTGCCTGGAGAATTCCGTGGACAGAGGAGCCTGGTGGGCTGCTGTCCATGGGGTCGCACAGAGTCAGATACGACTGAAGTGACTTAGCATGCATGCATGCAGTGATCCTTGGCCCCCACTGTAGGCCTTGGGAAGAGCCCTCTTGCTCTGATGGGAGCACCTGGGCTGGAAGCTGGCATCTGCAACTGAGTGTCCTGGTGTCTGTGGAAGTGACTGAACAGACTGCTTCCATGTCCATCTCAGATGCTTTGACGGCTGAGAGCCAGCAAAGCTGGATTGTGGTGTTCATGGACCCAGGTTCTGAGTAGAAAGCTACATTTCTTAGGTTGTAGGTTTGAAGCCCCAGCTAAGGCACCAAAGGAATGTTATGTCTGTGGAAGTGACTGAACAGACTGCTTCCATGTCCATCTCAGATGCTTTGACGGCTGAGAGCCAGCAAAGCTGGATTGTGGTGTTCATGGACCCAGGTTCTGAGTAGAAAGCTACATTTCTTAGGTTGTAGGTTTGAAGCCCCAGCTAAGGCATCAAAGGAATGTTTTCAAGCCCCTGGGAACCATCAGAGACTCTAGACCATCTCTCCATTACTTCCAGGCAAACTCCAGACTGTGCAAGTTTCCAAGAGAGGGATCCAATGCTCTCTTGCCATACAACACTCCTCCCGCCACTTTGGCTTTAACAGTCTGATAATGTAGAAGAGAAAGGGCTATACTTTAATAAAATACCAAGAATGAGAAGGACACATGAGTCTGTGCCGTGGAAAAAGTGATGTGAAGATGTGGTCAGCAAGACTCAGGGGCAGCTCGTGCTTGACAAGTATTCAGTACTTAGTGATTATCAGCTGAATGACTGCTGTACAAATGGATAGATGAAATGTTGAGTCCTGGATTCTGGACCTGAGCTTGTCTTTAATATTTCATGATGTTGTCAAGTCATATGCCCTCTAGGATTCTCTCTTTATCTGTGAAATAGGTAGACCCCTCTGTTTTCTTTGCTTCAAACAATGACCTAATGAAATTATGGACACAGGAGTCCTGCTACTGGAGCTGGTGTTGCTGAAGAAAGGGATGGCCATGCTCACTGCTGCTCACGTTGATTATCGATAGATTCTCTAGGTTAACATCTGTCTGGCTATGATATTCAAAACACCATCTAAACAATAGTGTGGATTTTTCCCCTTTACCTCTCCTGACACTGGATCTCCAAGTAGATCTGAACGATTTGAATTGCTTTTTCTATGAAATCAAGGTAAAATACAGAGATGAGAGATTATCAATGAGATTATCAATGAATACTGACCTTCTATCCTAGGATGGCTACTCCAAGTCTACCAGGACCCTTAACACCTGAAATTTAATTATCCTAATAATTGTCTCTATGGCCTCCCCTTTTGTGGTAGCTCTCTGGCCTAAAGAAGGTTGTAAGTATAGAAGAAAAGATCTTCTCTGTAGAGCATCTACCCCTTTCCATACATTCAGCAAATGTTTTTGAGCTGCTGCTATGTGCTGGCCATGTGATAAGTGAGAGATATTAAATCCTTATTTGAAGAAGGTGATTGTCATGCTGGAATAGCAAATAGATGTTTTTTTCTAAAGTGCCAACTTCAATAATCTGGTAATAACTACCATGTTAAGACCATGTGAAGACAGATAAAAATGTCATAATCAATGAACAAGTTTTCCCAATGGACATAGTAGGGATAGCAGCAACATATTTCCTTATATTAATAATCCAAAAAAAATATACTAAACCCAATCCTGGGCTTGAATGTCACTCTACTGGGCTTCTCAGGTGGCGGGAGTGGTGAAGAATCCACCTACCAGTGTAGGAGACACGAGAGACTAGGACTTGATCCCTGGTCAGGAAGATCCCCTGGAGGAGGAAGTGGCAAACCACTCCAGTATTCTTGCCTGNGCTAAACCCAATCCTGGGCTTGAATGTCACTCTACTGGGCTTCTCAGGTGGCGGGAGTGGTGAAGAATCCACCTGCCAATGTAGGAGACACGAGAGACTAGGACTTGATCCCTGGTCAGGAAGATCCCCTGGAGGAGGAAGTGGCAAACCACTCCAGTATTCTTGCCTGGAGAAGTCCATGGACAGAGGAATCTGGTGGGCCCATGGGGTCACAAACAGTTGTACAGGACAGAGCACACACACACACATGCATGCACACACACACACACTAAACTCAGTCTCTAGGGCTGAATGTCACTCTACTTGGATAAGAGCTGCTATAATCAATTTCCCAGTATAACAGCTTCAACAAAATGGAAGTTAATTTCTCACTTGCCTAATGTGCAGAATGGATCTTCCTAAGTGGCAGTTATTTCACCTTCGAGGGGTGGCTCAGGGACCCAGGCTCCCTCCGCGCCGTGGCTCTGCCGTCCCTGATGTGCCTCTGGGTGACTGCCTTCTTCTGCAGAAAACTGGTGGCAGGGAAAAGGGCAATGGTGCCAGCACTGTGGCTTCTCCAGCCGGTCGATCTGAAAGAGTCACCCAGGGCTTCTGGCCCCATTCTTTCTTTTTGGCAGTGAAATCATTTTATTAATTTCTAAAATCATAGTAACAGTCATTTAAACAGCGCTCGCCTTCTTAGCATGATGACTTTTTCTATAACCTGATGAATACACATACCTTCTAAGATCAACATTTTACACTTTGTACTTTCAACGTCCAAAAAATCTCTCCCAAGCTTCCTTGAACACGGAAGCTTTCCCCCATGTCACCTCCCGGAGACTCCTCTGGTGGCACGTGTATAGTCCCAGGCATGGTGGCAGCCTTGTCATATGCTTGATTAGCTGTCTTCTAACTACATCTAGCGTCGTCCTTTTCCGTTTCCTTCCTGTGCTTTCCTCTTTCTCGGGCAATTCTTTCCTTTTATGGGGGAGACAAGGGAAAAACGCAACTACACTTGCTAGTGTTAGAGGGTCTCCTGTGGAGCATGGGTTGGCACTGGCTCGCCATGGGGACGGGGCACTGGCCGCAGTGGTTCTGGAAGGGGCCCCTTTCTCTGGTCCTATTCTGTTGGTGAAATCTCATGATCCCATGTGGAAGCAGAAGGCGTAGGCAAACGCAGCCAGGGTTGAGAAGTAGATTCCTCACAAGTCCGCATCACTTTGGCTGCACAGGAATCCTCACTTCAAACAATGTCTCACTTCCTTCCCTTCAAGCCTGCTTGAGCCCATTTTCTTCTTCCCTGCAGTGAGCCTGACTCTTTTTATTCCGAAACTGGAGAAAGTCCAACCCGTGTCTCTATATATAGGAACTATCCTCACCTAGTTTTTAAGAAAAGACAGTCATTTCCAGTTCCCTTCCACTTTGCTGCCGAGCAAAGATCCAAAGACGGATCATCCCAGTTCTCCTTCGGGGTTCTGCCAGGTGTTGTCAGGAGGGGCTATTTAAGCAAAAACACCCAACAGGGTGTCCAGCCATAAAGCTAGCTGAGACTTTGCCCCAGGGGAATGCCAGCCCTTGGATTTTTCCTCACTAAGCCACTCCTGAGACTCGGCCTTTACAACTGAATGTTTCAGCTCTGGGACTGCTTACATAAACACGCTCTCCTAACAGCGCCTGGCAGCCCAATATAAAATTAATTTTACTGTATCTTGCAAGTAATATAGAGCCTTTATTGTAAAGGGCAGCATTAGATCTTTTCATAAAGACTAGCAGATAATTTTATCTAATTTCATTGACTGTGGTTAAACAGTGGTTTCTTTTTCTTTTTTTTCTTTTTCATTTAACCCCTTTTGTTGCTACTTACGAGGCCCCTTCCAATCTCTCTGTGCTTTTTTTTTAAAACCCTGTGCTTTAACTTCAGAGCCCTAACCATAGTTTGAAATGATACACTTGTGAGAATATTTCAATGATACTTCTTTTCTAGACACTAAACTGTAAGATCTATAAAACGACATTCTTCTGTCTTGCACTCCACTCTGTTACTAGCACCAAATATAGTTCCTAGTATGAGAAATGTGTGTTGAGGAGCTATTGCTCCTTCTCTTGGGGCCTCATGTTCTCCTCTGACCCTCAGTGAAGCAGCACAAAGGAACAAGAAAGGCCCCCCAGTATGGCTGTCACGATGTGATTAGACATCAGTAAATTTGTAGATACAGTAAATTAACCCTTATATGGTAAATACCTCCTTTGATCCTGATCCTGGGATATTTGGGAGTCAGATCAGAAAGGATCCCATAGAGACAATATGGGTATATCTCCTTTCTCTGTCTTAGATGGAAGGACATGATTGTGATGAGCGTGTTTGACTCAGGACATTATATGCTCTTTAGGGATGGTGTGTGTGTGTGTGTGTGTGTGTGTGTGTGTGCCTGTGTAGGAACGAAACTCACAAATTCTATAAATTCAAAATATGAATCTTTGTGTTGGGGAACTGCATTATACCCAAGGTCTTTAAGAGAAGAATCCAAAGACATTCACAGGGTGGTTAGGTTGCTCTGTTGGTCCTCGAATCTCTCATTGTAAGGGAGTCAGCAGTGGTCATCCTTACAGTATAGCTAAGTGGGGGCAAGAAAGGAGAAGGGATTTGCAAAGTCCCACAACCAGGAAGTATTGAAACAGGACAGGAGCGGGCAAGACTCATTCCCAGGCCTGTGTTTTGCCTGTTGTGTTGTTATATGGTTCTGAGACCCAAGACTCCTATGCAGATAAAATAACCCTGTGGCCATAGTATGGACCAAGGTTCAGAGCCTTCCAGCGGTTTGCCAAAGCTTCCAACAACTTCTATCAACATTGACTGTGACACCAATTCAGAACACTCATTCTATAAGACTTCCCAGGAGGGCCGGGCCATTTCGTTGGCTAGGTGCTTAACAGCCAGCACATACCTAGGACATAGTAGATGATTTTTAAAACAATTATTTTTGCTTGAAAAGTTGTGTTTTATTACAGAGTTTTGTTTGCTAGTATAGATGGCACCTATATTTCAGGATGTTTAGACTCATTTCCAGTACTGGGGTGTAAGACAGGCTACAAGAAAGTATTGTACAATACAGGGACAATAGCCAATATTTTGCACAAACTGTAATTGGATTGTCACCTTTAAAACTTGTATAAAAAATTTATACAAAGTATTTTTGAATATATATGAATGATGCTACTATTTTGTTTCTTTCTACTCCCTTTACTCACTTATGAGACCCTGTATATGTAGACTATCTCCACACGTGATTAAATACTTAGAGGTATAATTACAACAGTAATAATAATAATGACTCATATTTATCAAGCACAAGCTATATGCCAAACTTCGGCTAGATATTTTATAATTTTTTATTGGCTTCTCTACTCCTCTCAGTTGCCTTGGAGGGTAGATAAGTGACAGTGATTTCTCAAGGTCATGGTTAATGAATAGCCAAGCTGGGATTTGAAACCTGCTTAGATTGACCTCCAAGCCTGTTCTACTTTTTACTCCATCCTGCTGCCTCCGTTGGGGCTCCTTAATTACCCAACAGCCATGGGGCTTCCCCGGTGACTCAACAGTAAAGAATCCTCCTGCCATACTGGAGACTCGGGTTCCATCCCTGTGTCAGGAAGATCCCCTGGAAGAGGAAACGGCAATCCCGTCCAGTATTCTTGCCTAGCTAATCCCACAGAGGATCTTGTCACACTGTGGTCCACGGGGTCACAAAGACTCGGACATGACAGCACGCATGGATCACAAGCCATCACTCAAGCCATGGAATCAAGTGTAATGATCAAGAATAGTGGTTGCCAGCCTGCCTGTGTCTGGTGGGCGCCTTACTTTCTCAGGGCTGTGCTAACTTTCCTTCTCTGTACAGATCAGGATGCAGGGTGGACCTCTCTCCTCCCCCCACTCCGAATCAGCCTATTCCTCCTGGGGCCTTTCAGCTGACAGCTGCGGAAAGGACAGTGAGCCTGCTGAAAACGGGTCCCTAATTTCCCTCTGGCAAGAGACTGCGGTCCAACTTTGGAGAGGACAATTAGCGTGCTCTCAGCTGGAACAATGGGAGCAGCAACAGATGCTTCCCGTCCCAGGGATGCTCCAAGCTGCAGCCCTTGCTAATGGGAGGCTTTCTTTCTCCCTGCGGAGGAAACCTGGCAGCCATGCCAGCAGCCTGGGTGGGTTTGAGGGAAGCATGATTGGACCAAAGCAGGGGAGCCAGGGACCGCAGAGTCTCTTCACCACCCTCCTCACGTGGTGAGGAGAAGATAGCCACCCATCTTCTTCCTGGACCAGGAGTGGTGGGGACCAGCTCTGCTCCAAACCAGTGGTTCAAGAAACTACAAAAATGATGCCCAAGGGTTAAGAGCAGGGAATCCAGAGTGGACAGATGCAGGTTTTAGTTCTAGCATTGACTTATTGGCCTTGGAAAAATTCTTAAAGGTTTCTAAGCCTCAGTTTTCCCATTAGTAAAACAAGGAAATAATAACCTGTGCATCACAGGTTTTGGTGGAGGATGAAATAAAACAATATATGAAAATACTTCACAGTGAAAGATCTGAAAAATGTCCTATATAAAAGGAACTGTTTAGGTTATAATTACCCTTGTTTCTGGATCCCTGGGTCCGGAAGATCCCCTGGAGAAAGGCAGGCAAACCACTCCAGTACTCTTGCCTGGAGAATCCCAGGGACAGAGGAGCCTTGTGGGCTGCAGTCCATAAGGTCACAAAGAGTTGATGCAACTGAAGCAATTTAGCACACAAGACTGGCAAATAATATATGTGCAATAAATACATACTCAGACTTAGAGCCTTTTAGAAAAAGAGGGACCTTTTGAGATCCTCCAGCCTAATGATGTTCAGATTGTTTACCTGGAGGTATTTCAGAGCATCTGAAACCATTTTTTTTTAATACTGTGGAGAATTTAAATATTTAGCTGCTTATGAGTTTATAAAATGTATTTTAGCCTGTTGGTGACCCCATAGATGTTAAACTGTGTTGCTAAGCTAACTCACCTCTCTGAAGACCTTGGAATAATGCTCAACTTGCCATTTCGATGAAACTGAAGATTCTAAGACTGAAAAATGAGCATTTACCATTTGCAAGTGCTTGTCTGTGAGAATTTACTTGTTTTGTCATGAAAACAAAAATTAAAAACAAGTCAGATGATTAGAGTAGGTATAAAGCTACCTCTTTCTTTCATTACCCCCAAATATTAATAGGTGGTTTATAAGAAGCCATATTATTTTCTGTATAAGTAAGTGTTGTACGTTTAAACATATAATATGTATATACCAATTACATTCTAATGCTCTGCTTTTATATATTGGGATTCCTTGTAAGATTTCACAGTTTAAAAGTAAAGCTTGAGTACCGTGGATTTTCTTCATCCCCTTCCTTTTGAAGATGGGACTCCAGGCATGGAGAGAAAGATTTTCTCAAGAATCACCAGTGCAGAACTGGGGCCAGTAACCAGGATAACTCCCTTCCATCTTTTTCTCTGTACACCCCTCCTCTTTCCCCATCACAATCAGTGTCGCCGGGTTATCTCTGAGCCCTGTGATGAAAACCCAAAAGACCACAATAACCAGATTCCTATACACTCACTGGTCTAGTTTAATGTTCAGTTCATTTTGGACGATTCTAGTCATCTTGTAGCCCTGTGGCAACATTTTGACTCAGTAACAGAGGAAAAACTTCCTGGATGAGGGGACTCAAAGATAGCCTAACACTTTGCCTCTCTGACCTCCTCAGAGCCCAGATTTCAGGGTCCCCTGAACTAGTCCTCTAAGGCTAGTTCAGTGAATAGTAACTGATTCCTCCCTCCTTCCTTCTCTCTCTCCTTTATTTCCTTGCCTCTTTTTATCCTTCTTCAAATGTCAATAGAGTCCCTGCAGTGGTGAAACACCACTCCAGGTATGACAGAAGGTTTAACAAAACGGTCCAGATCCTTCTACTCAAGGTGATCACAATCTATTGGGGAAGATGCATAACATCTAAGTCAGCGATAATAATGCTAGTATAAAGGTATTGCAAATGAGGATGCTCACATCTGCCTCTGCGGGGCACATTCTTCTCTTGGTTCCCCTGACACTGGGGAGAGGGTCCCCCAAAGCAACACAACGGTACCCCTGCCACTGTGAAGGGCAGAGAGCTCTCTGGTGACAGGGACCTCTCATTACTCAGTAGTTTATCAGGTGCCCTGGTTTGAAGTGCATCTGCTCTCAGCTCCATTCAAGGAACAGCCCTAGCTGCTTTCACTCATCCCCCACATGAACCTGGGTTTATAGCCTGATGTCTTTAGAGGCAGCTTTCAGGATTCCATCCTGGCAGGCTTTCTAAGAAATTCTGATTTTTGCCTTAGAAGCACTTCTTGAGTGAGGTTGAGGAGTCCAAAGCTGGGAGGGCCAAAGAGCATCTCTACTCACTGAGGGTAGATCAGAACTCACATGGCAGCCAGCTAGGACTATCATGGGATGTTCAGAGACCTGGCACCAAATCTCAGCCTCTTCTGAGTTAGGGATCAGTGGGCAGCTGCTCAGGAACCCTCTGGCAGATGCCACCTTGTGACTACCTTGAGATGTTACCTGGGTTTGTCTGGACTATTTGGAGAAAAATGGCTGCCAAGGCACTTAGGGATACAAGATAGATAAGACTTCTAATGGAAACTGCTTTCCCAAGGGAGCCCCCAGATGTGATGGCAGAGTCCCCAGTTTCATGTATCAACTTGAACAAATAGGTCACTATCGTTGTTTAGTCGCTAAGTTGTATGCGACTCTTTGTGACCCCAAGAACTGCAGCACAGCAGTCTTCCCTGTCCTTCACTATCTCTCGGAGTTTGCTCAAACTCATGCCCATTGAGTCAGTGATGACATCCAACCAGCTCATCCTCTGTTGTCCCCTTCTCCTCCTGCCTTCCATCTTTCTCAGCATTAGGGTCTTTTCCAATGACTCAGTTCTTTGACTGACATTAATCTAGGTGTTTCTTTGAAGTATTCGGTAGATGTGGTTAAACAGCCTATAATCGGTTGACCTTGACAATCTGGATGGGCCTCACCTGATCAGCTGAAAGTCCATAATAGAAACATTGAGGTTTCCCTGAGAAAGAAGAATGTGAGGGAAAAGAAAGTGTCAGTTCTAGCCTACAAGTTTCCAGCCTGCTGGCCAACTCTACAGATTGTGGACTTGTCAGACCTCAAAATCACATAAGCTAATTCTCTGAAATAAACCCCTTTGTATCTGCATATATATCAGTACATGTATCCTGTGGTTGTTTCTCTGGTAGAACCTTGATAACATACCAATCAATAAGAGCAACAACAGCAAGAATAAGACGTGAATCTGGGCAAACTCCAGGAGATCGTGAAAGACAGGGGAGGGTGGCATGCTGCACTCCATGGGGCTGCAAAGAGTCGACATGATTTAGTGACTGAATAATAAAATAATTTAAAAGTTCATGGGTGTTACTACACTAAAATAAGGTTGGGTCTAGAATAGCAAACCAGTGCTAATAAGAATCTGTTTCCTTCTTTACCATGTCTTACTCTTTCTGTCATTTTTGGATCCATTTTCAAGCATCCTCTTTCTATGGTGCAACATGGCCACCAATAGTTTAAGCAAGTGGAAAGGAAAGAGATATCCCCTCTTCTCAATAACTCCCAACCATCCCATCTTTCACTTGGGCCAGTTGTCAGTGCATCTGTAATCCGCTGGCAAGATTTCCCATGGGAGCGACTGGAAAATTCCTAGTTCAGTTCAGAGACCTCTGGTCTAGCCAACATCCCGTGTCACTGTTTGCCAGTTTGGCCAGTGTGTCATGCCTGTTTCGTCTCAATACATCGATGGATGCTTCAAGAATCCATTGTTGACTTAGGGGAGCTGAGAAGAATGCTGAAGAGTTATATGACACAACTTGGAGGTGGTTCAAAGCCAAGAGGTACTGAGGAAGCAGAGATCAATGGGACCACCCTAATTTCTGCAGAGTAATTTGACTTTGCCCCTCTAACAGCATGAAAAGAGAGATGGGAAGAAGCTTTCATTGTAGTATCTCTGTTTCCTCTTTCTAAGACTCCTCAGTGCTCAGAATCTATCAACTCAAGAAAGAGAAATCTCAAAAAAATGTTGGACAAATCTTACTTATACATAGAATAGGTTTAAACTTGAAGTCCATAGAGCTTCTTTGCTTTCTGTTTGTTTATCTATTTTAACTTTATAAACCATATGCATAATATATGTAAAAAATGAAGGATATATGTAGTTAAAATCTTACACATAAAGGTACAGTGCCCCTTTAAAACACTTTTATCTTCTTGTCCCCTCTTAACTCCAGAAAAGCAGTCACTGTTAACCAGTTTGGGATGTCAACTTCCAAATCTTCTTCCTTGCTTTGCATATAGAAAAATAATGCACTCCTGGAAAATAAATCTTATTGCTTAATGAATGATGGATTTAACATACAGAGTGTTCAACTGTGTATATTTCTCCTAAGGCAATTTTTATCTGTCCACTCAGCCTTGTGTCTTAAAGAAGACCCCGTGTTGACAAATGCTGGTTCACTTCATGACATTTACCTGTTATTTAACCATCCTTGTGTTGATGAATGCTTAACTCATTACCTGTTTTTGTTTTGTTTTGTTTTTTATAATGAATCTCTTGTACATGCTTTTGTGTAAATGTAGTTTTTAAGGACAGATATTGAAATGTAAATTCCTGTAATACAGAGTGAGCCCAATTTAAATTTTAAAATATGTACTCAAATGAATCACACTTTGACAATGACGATGCAATTTGCCACTCCCACCAGATGATCGATTCTCTAAAGAATCACTGTCTCTATATCTTGGCCTGGGTGGGCTTTCAGACTTGATTTTCCTTATTTGCTCTCCTGCCCAGTTGCTTCCAACCTTGGCATCTGCGTTGATAGGGCTGAAGGCACGTGTTGGGTTTGCTGAACAAACAAACCTAATTGATTAGAGCGGTAACTGACAACTTGGCTTCCATGGCATAGATCTTCAGTAGGACGCTTTGCCTCTTGTCAGTTCTCAGAAAGAGCGAAAGCTGCTGAAAATCAAGTGGCTGTTGGTTCCCACTTGGAAATCTCTTCGATTTCCAAAGATACTTGACTAAAATACATTTCTGCCTATATGTTAGATGAACATTTATCCCTTGTGTAACTTCCTATTTATTTTTCTACTTTAGTTTTAAAATAATAACCATTTTCTAAATAAAAAAGTATCAAGCTATTCTGTAAATAGTGTAGAAAAAATAAAAATGTGTAGACATTTATTTTCACAAGCAACCATAGAACGGATCAGCTCTGCAGGTATTTCTTCTCCACATAAACATTTGGGGGTTGGTTCATCTTCAGCTGTAAAGAAACCACTAATTGTCCAGTTGGATAAGCAGGCACACCAGAGTGATCGAACAGAATCTTATGTTTGATTTCTTGTACACATTTTCTTGTTAACTTATAACATATGTAGCCTGCAGGCATGCTTCACACAAATCTCCAGTGTTCCAAGGAACCAATGATCAGTCAGAGAAATGTGTAAAGATTTGAGAATACGCGCAATTTTCACTTTCTATGTTGTCAGCGAGTAACTGTTCCAAAGGTACTCTTCTCACCACTTGGCTGTAAAAAAAATCCGTAATGCGGTGGCACTCTGACAAAGTTACACATTTAATGAACACACCACCTTAAGGAATATTTCTTCAAATTTGATAACTGCCTCACTTGCATCCAAAGGTATGCTAACTAGAGCCTTGAAGTTTAGTTGGAAAATCTTCTGCAGTTGATTTAATGACATAGAGAAATTTCTCAACATTGCTTTACCTAAGTTTAGCATTTATAACCATTCAAGTGTGGGCTGGGGTGGGGTTTAACCTTGATCAGTAGAGAATCTGGTAACCAAGCAATCAGTGTAAACAAACATCCTTTGATAATGTTTACAGTACTATGTTTATTCTTTTTTCTGACCCCTTACATAGTTGTTGTATGTCTTCCTCATGGGTTCAGGTCATTCTACTGTTTATTGTTTAAGTCTTGGGCGTCCCTGGTATTTCATCAGTAAAGAATCTGCCTGCCAATGTAGGAGACCCAAGGGATGCAAGTTCAATCCCTTGGTTAGGAAGATCTGTTGGGGCAGGAAATGGCAACCTGCTCGAGTATTCTTGCCTGCAACATGGACAGAGGAGCCTGGTGGGCTACAGTCCAAGGGGTTGCAAAGAGTTGGACACAACTGAATGACTGATTAAGCACAGTCCCTCGTTGAATTTGTTAAGGGAAAAGGCCCCAGCATTACCTTCTTTAATAACCCTCATGGCTCCTATTGTGGAGTTTGGTATTTAACAAACAGTAAATAAATGTTGGTTAGAATGGAAGCTCCTTCAGAAATTTTCATTTACCAATCAAAATCATTGTACTAACTTGAACATGTTCTTATCAATTCATTAAGGAATCCCCCTAAAGTATTTGTGAATACTTTAAAAGCTTATTGGGAGTTATTGCATATACTTTGGAAGTATCACCATGAATTATCCTGAAAGTTACACACATCATCATGAGACAGGCTGGAACCTGGGACCCTTTGCTCCTGCAGTGCTCCAGGGCTTGCACCTGGACATACCTCTCCTTGAGCAACAAAATACAAAGAAACTATATGGGACTAAAAATAGCTGTATACATGCATGGTTGGGGCAAATTAGAATAAAAAGATACAAAAGACAAAACAAAAAACCAACTGCCACATCTGAAGAGCTCAGAGCAAAATGCTGGGTATTGGGAGCAAAAGCAGGGTACTGAGAGTGCCCTCTGCACTCAATACCCCAAAGGATGCACAAACCACCTACAACACTCATCCAAACTGATCCCGGACATACCTCANTTGGGGCAAATTAGAATAAAAAGATACAAAAGACAAAACAAAAAACCAACTGCCACATCTGAAGAGCTCAGAGCAAAATGCTGGGTATTGGGAGCAAAAGCAGGGTACTGAGAGTGCCCTCTGCACTCAATACCCCAAAGGATGCACAAACCACCTACAACACTCATCCAAACTGATCCCGGACATACCTCAACTCTCACTCCATATAAGGAACAAACTCACTCTTCTCTCAAGGAGTGAGCAAGCAAGGGAAAATGTTGTTTGCTCTTGCTCCCCACTGCTGCAGGAGGGGCTCCAATATAGCCTTGCCTGAATTTCTTGTCTGGCCTCTAGTCAATTTCTATTGATTGGAGAAGGTCAAGAACTCCATTGCGTATCAATGAGAATGATTTTAAAACTAACATGGTGTATGGGTCACACCATCACCCTGTCCCAGACATACTATAACAACAGATATATGAGTCAGAATGTCTTTGGCTGCAAGGAATGAAAAATCTCAACTTTAATCAGCTCAGACAATGAGGAAATTTTTTATACCTGATCATGGACTTCAGGTTGACTCTCATGTACATATGATAGTGGCTTCTAAACCTCCCATCACATGTTTAAATAAAAAATAAAACTATTTGTGCTTTTGATTCTCTTTAGGAGAGATGAAATGGCAACCCACTCCAGTACTCTTGCCTAGAAAATCCTATGGACGGAGGAGCCTGGTGCAGGCTACAATCCATGGGGTCGCAAAGAGTCGGACACAACTGAGCGATTTCACTTCACTTCACTTCAGGAGAGATGAAACTTTTCTCAAAGACCTTCTCCAGATCTCTCCTCCCATCTCATTAGCTAGAGTGTGTCACATGACCAACCATAAATTAATCACTGCCCCTGACCCAGTCTGGGATAGGAGGGAGACTTCCCTGAAGAAATTGTCCCTGAATAGGAGAGTGGATATATAGCTGGGGTTCAGTTACAGAGCAGGAACAAAAATGGCTTTCGAAGGCAACTGTTTCTTATCTGCTACAGCATGCACAATAAAAAGGAAATTGAAAAAATATAACTGTTCCTCCGAACACCATCCTCATGTCCACAGACAGAACCAAAACAGAAGCACAGAGAATGAGCAGGGCTAAATGCCCCAGTCTGTGGGTATGAAGTTTGACTTCTATGAAGTTTCTCAAGTGAGGATGAGAACCAAATCAGTTTCACTTTTTAAAATTAAGAACTCAGATAAGATGTCTCTTCCTGTAAAAGGAGGCTGAAAAAGAAATGCCATGTCTGTTCCGGGGGCTGTGGTTTCCAAACGCTGATGACCAAGAAAAGTCGATGGAAGTACATGCACTCTCCCAGACCATGACAGCAGCCAGGTCTGTGATTGGATCTGTAAAATCCTCAGGGTCATTTGGCCAAAAGCCACAAGCCAAAGTGTGGCATGGGACCCCAGTTGATACCTTTCTGTGAACTGTGTCACTGGTACATGACTTGATAATGATGGTGATGGTCTTTCTAGTAATTTATTTTTACTAAATTTTACAACACCTTTAGACTTCGAAGGAATGGGGAAATAAATGCTTCATCATCACAGGTCATGTGAGGAACACTCTCCCAAGTCATTTGGGTAAGACCTAGACTGGGAACCGAAGAGCTCTGAAAAGTGATAAGACAAAATATCTGGACGAGGAGAGAGAGACTCATAGACAGAGGTAAACATGAAAAATTAAAATAAGAGATTGTCATTTACAGTGAGTCTGCAGACTAAAATCTCAAACGCTTGTGGAAAATCAGTAGAGACCAAAATCAATATTTGCAAAATGAATTTATTCAAGGTGAAATGAAAAATAGAAATGCCTGAAAATGACTTAGAGTCAGTATAGTTAGAATCGTTTACAAGGTAAGTTATTCATATAAAAAATAAAATATTACGATGAAACAAAACAGGCAGAAAGAAATAGAATAAGGATATGTGAAGGAAATATTACAAAATTGGAAAATAACCCAGATCTTAAAAGATAGGAAAATCTTTGACTGGAAATAGTCATAAAACTGATGGCATAGAATGGAAGAATTTAAGCACACAGAAAAAGTAGCAGTTAAACAACGTGACGTTGAGAAGCTCCAGAGTTCCAAAAGAAAAAACTGGAGTATAGAATGCAGTAGCAATCTTAGAAAACATAATGACTGAGGATTTTCTACATTTGAAGCCCTTAGTTCTCAGAGAGTAACTTAGCTAAAGGGCTGAGAGGATTGATAAGAACCAAACTACTGCACTCCTGGGCGTTTATACCAGAGAAATGAAAATTTCTTCACACAAAAACATGTACATGAATTTCTCTCAGCAGTTCCTACTAGCCTCACACTCAAAACAACCCAGATATCTTTCAATAGGTGAATGGTTAAACCAACTGGGGTTGCCATACCAAGGAAAGATACTCAGCAATGGAAAGGAACTATTGACACACAAAATAATTTGCCTGAAACTCTGAAAAATTACTGAAACATGAAAAATTAAAATAAGAGATTGTCATTTACAGTGAGTCTGCAGACTAAAATCTCAAACGCTTGTGGAAAATCAGTAGAGACCAAAATCAATATTTGCAAAATGAATTTATTCAAGGTGAAATGAAAAATAGAAATGCCTGAAAATGACTTAGAGTCAGTATAGTTAGAATCGTTTACAAGGTAAGTTATTCATATAAAAAATAAAATATTACGATGAAACAAAACAGGCAGAAAGAAATAGAATAAGGATATGTGAAGGAAATATTACAAAATTGGAAAATAACCCAGATCTTAAAAGATAGGAAAATCTTTGACTGGAAATAGTCATAAAAATGATGGCATAGAATGGAAGAATTCAAGCACACAGAAAAAGTAGCAGTTAAACAACGTGACGTTGAGAAGCTCCAGAGTTCCAAAAGAAAAAACTGGAGTATAGAATGCAGTAGCAATCTTAGAAAACATAATGACTGAGGATTTTCTACATTTGAAGCCCTTAGTTCTCAGAGAGTAACTTAGCTAAAGGGCTGAGAGGATTGATAAGAACCAAACTACTGCACTCCTGGGCGTTTATACCAGAGAAATGAAAATTTCTTCACACAAAAACATGTACATGAATTTCTCTCAGCAGTTCCTACTAGCCTCACACTCAAAACAACCCAGATATCTTTCAATAGGTGAATGGTTAAACCAACTGGGGTTGCCATACCAAGGAAAGATACTCAGCAATGGAAAGGAACTATTGACACACAAAATAATTTGCCTGAAACTCTGAAAAATTACTGAATGAAAAAGGTCAGTCTCAAAAGACTATCTACCATATCACTTTATTTCTATAAAACTCTTATGTGACAAAAGTATAGCAATGGAAAACAGTGGATACAAGGAATTATTGAGGAGGTATAGCAGGAAAGACATTGCTGTTGATATAAGGAGACTTGAGGGATACGTAAGGTGATGAAAGTGTCCTGCTTCTTGATGTGTATAGGTCATTATGCTGGGTGTGAAACTGTACTCCAGTTTGTACAAGTTACCACTGGGGGAGCCTGGATAAAGGGTACATGGAATATCTCTCTATCATTATACTAACCATACATCAATCTCACAATGATTTCACAGGAAAATGTTTAATAAAACTAACAAACCAAAACAGACTACTCATAGAGAAATAATGGAATGATATCTTCAAAGTGCTAGGGAAAATAATGGTCAACCCAAGATTCTTACATCTCCCTAAATTATCTTTAAATGGGAGGGGGGTCATTAAAAAAATTAAAAGTAGTTGATACATTCCAGAGTTATCTAAGAACATGTTTAAGAAATGAACAAAGATAACAAAATACAACAGAAAATGGTAAAGTAAAAGGGAAAAACAAAGAAAATGTATACATGCTTCTTTATCACTGAACATTTTTCTATGTCAAATCACCTACATTATAATCACAATTAATGTTTATGATTATAACTACTACTTAATTGATATATCATAATCCATTAACCAATTTCTATCATATCAGACACTCAGACATCTTCAAATTTTTTTCTGTTATAAACAATGCAATGAATATCCACGTGCAAATACTTTCACTTCTCCTACTATAAATACCAAAATAGGCACACATATTACAGAGTCTCTGAGATGTATTACTATGTCATTAATATAAACTTCTCTTAGAGGTATACAAGGTGCTAATTTTATTATCCACATATTAATNGTTATAAACAATGCAATGAATATCCACGTGCAAATACTTTCACTTCTCCTACTATAAATACCAAAATAGGCACACATATTACAGAGTCTCTGAGATGTATTACTATGTCATTAATATAAACTTCTCTTAGAGGTATACAAGGTGCTAATTTTATTATCCACATATTAATCCTGGGTGTTATCTTTCTTCCTTTTTCATGAACATGAAAATAATTTTATTTTCCTGGACTTATTAACAAAATAATCTATTAACTCTAAAAAGAATTTATACAATTTTGAAAGGTCATAAAGTTAAAGAACACCCATTAACTATCACCATATATAAGAACTGTTAAAATTCTGTGTATATGATTTTTCTAAAATATTTTCCATTTTATAGAACTGAAATTATACTGGTTTTTCCATTTTAAGATTGAAGCAAAATTTACAGCAGAAAAATTCACTGCTTCTCATGTCAAGTTCCCTAAATTCTGACAGATGTATGTACTCAGGAAATCACCACCACCATCAGGATACAGAACAGTCCCTCCTATTCCTATGTAGCCACCTCTTCTCCCCACCCTTACCTCCTACATTGCCCCTTTGGTTTTGCTTTTGCAGATTGTCACATAAATAAAATCATGCCGCATGTAACCTTTTGAGCTTCTCACACTTAGCATCATCTATTTGAGGTTCATGTTTGTTATTGCATGCATCAGTAGTGAGTTTCTTTTTATTGCTGTGCAATATATATTTCTCTTAAGTCTTCACTAGTTTTATTGTTAAAAATGATTTTTTTACCATTCTTTTAAAATTTTACATTTATTTTATTACTAATGAAACAAAATATGTTTTATATGCGCTGGTTATTAGAATTCTTTCTAGAGGGTCACATTGTCTTCCTTTAAAATATACCATGAGAGAGATAAATACTCTATCATTTCACTTATATGTGGAATCTATTAAAAAGATCAGATTCATAGAACCGGAGGGTAGATCAGTGGTTGCCTGGGGTAAAGGATTAGGGGCAATGAGAAGATGCTGGCCAAGGCACAAATGCTCAGGTAGAAGATTAACATTTTGTTTTTCAGTCACTCAGTCATGTCTGACTCTTTCTGACCCCATGGACTGCAGCACGCCAGGCTTCCCTGTCCTTCACCACCTCCTGGAGCTTGCTCAAACTCATGTCCATTGAGTCGGTGATGCCATCCAGCCATCTCATCCTCTGTCGTCCCCTTCTCCTCCTGTTTTCAGTTTTCCCCAGCATCAGGGTCTTTTCTAATGAGTCGGCTCTCATAACTGAACATGTTATGGAGATCTGATGTACAGCATGATGATGATAGTTAAAAATACTGCATCATATACTTGAAATTTGCTAAGAAAGTAAATCTTATTTGTTTCACCACAACAAAAAAAAGATAACTACATGAGGTGATGGATGTGTTAATTAACTTGATTGTAGCCATCATCTCACAATGTATATTGGTATTAGATCACCACATTGCATACCTTAAAAAACCACATTGTACAACTTAAATNAAAAATACTGCATCATATACTTGAAATTTGCTAAGAAAGTAAATCTTATTTGTTTCACCACAACAAAAAAAAGATAACTACATGAGGTGATGGATGTGTTAATTAACTTGATTGTAGCCATCATCTCACAATGTATATTGGTATTAGATCACCACATTGCATACCTTAAAAAACCACATTGTACAACTTAAATATATACAGTTTAAAATTTGTCAATCATATATCAGTGAAACTGGAAAAAATATACCAGGACTCATATTTTTCTCACTGTCCTCATTGCTTCCCATTCAGTGATGTGGTTTTACTATTAATATCTAGTATCTGGAGGCTTACTTGACAAAGACATCTCATCTCTGCTGCTGCTGCTGCTAAGTCACTTCAGTCGTGTCCGACTCCGTGCGACCCCATAGACGGCAACCCACCAGGCTCCCCCATCCCTGGGATCTCTACTCTAGTTTATATTGGCACTCCCATTGTCTGTGTGATGAAGGGTCTGCCTCTAGTAGGTAGGCATTAAGCCAGAGTGTTCAACCTCATGTTCACGAAGGTGGAAAGTAGATGGTTCTAGTTCTTTCTGCCTGAACACTAAGATAGGAGGGGTAGGGGCCTGGAAAACTGTAGACTCCATTTCTAAGGCATTCTTGTCCTTTCTGCCTTATTCTTGCTGTGAAAACTGCTTCTCCCTAGCCATCTCAGAACCAATACAATGAAAATTAATGAGCTTGTTTCAATAAACGTTTATGAGGCTAGTTTCAGGTTAACAAACCAGACCCCTCAGGCAAAATCCATCCACCTGTCTAGGCTGGGAAAAAAAAAAGGGTCATTCCTCTAGAAGTTTCATCCATCTCGCTCTAAACCACACAGCTCTGTGATTACAGGCAAAATCTTCAAAATCAACTGGTCCTGGGTTTAAATTCTGGCTCTGACGGTAGTCTATGAAACCTGGTTCAAGTTGTTTGACTTTCTGGAACCTTGATTTCTCAGCTGTCAAAAGCAAGTATTAATAATAGTAGGTACTTCCTGAAGAAGCCAATGAGATTCCATCTATAAAATATCAAGCATTATATCTGGTACTTGTTGAGGATGATCGACCCAACTAATGGTTGTCATTATTATCATAAGTGATGATAATAATGACAAGAGTGACTATCCCATTAAGTGGATCCAGGGCTCAGGAGTTTTATTTATGCCCTTTCCTCCTGACCAGACCCAAACAGGAAGAGAGCAAGAGAAACGGAACAAGCTCTCATCAGAATTAGATAGTTCAGTGCTGTCTTTGGAATCAGGTCTTGTATCCATACTTCCTTCCACTAGATTCTGAGTGATGCTGCATAATCACCTAGCCTTGATCCCCATTGTCCATCAAGTCCCTACTGAAGTGATAGTCTGAAATGGTTTAACTACTGTTGCCCTTTCCAATAAGGAGTTCTCTCTATAAACCCAGAAACTGGAGCAGAGGATCCAAAGAATGTATTGAATCCAAGGCACAATGGGTCTCCTTGACAGGCATCCATGCTGTGATCTTGTGAAAGACAGCATGTGCTAGAATTGAAAGAGGGTGGGATTTGGGGTCTAAAGTTTACATACTCTCCCCTGAGCCTTAATTTCTTCACTTCTACTCTCAGAGGACTGCAAAAAGATTCAAATAGGAAAAAAATCAGCCACAGAAAAATCACAGTCCCTTCCATCTCTCTTCTCTAATTCTTTTTCTTTTCATTTCTGCTTCACATCATTGATCTTAGAATCTGGCATCTCTTTTGTGTGTCTCTTCTTATTTCTATTTCCTGTTCTATGGTTGTGGAAGGACTGAGCCATATATACAATCAACATTTCATAATCATTTACTTGTATAACACAACTAAGTGCAGCCTTGCTGCTGGCTTGTGCTTTCTCCTAGAGATATGGCTCTAGGAGAAAATTTTAGAGAAATTTCTCAAAAATGTAACCCACTTCTAAGTGCCCTTCTGTCATGGGTTCCTCTGACACTTATTGGGAGCAGGGTTTCTACACAGAACCAATCAAGTAAATTCCCAAGAACCCACCTAGACAAATAAAGTTCCATCAACCCACCTAGCTCAAGGGCTTCCCATGTGGTGCTAGTGTTAAATAACCCACCTGCCAATACAGGAGACATAAGAAACCGGGGTTTGATCCCTGGCTCAGGAAGATCCCCTGGAGGACGGCATGGCAACCCAATCCAGTATTCTTTCCTGGAGAATCTCACGGACAGGGGACCCTGGTGGGCTACAGTCCATGGTGTCACAAAGGGTCGGACATGACCGAAGCGACTTAGCACAGCACACAGCAGCACTTAGCTCAAATGCTAGAGGCCCCTTTTATTCCTACCAAGACATTGCTCTTTCTTTAGGGGGAAGCAGACCTTGGTGGTGCCAGTCTATTTCTCCTGGTTCTCTTGTTGACACTCCAGGCGCCATCTTCAAAAGCAGAATGTTTCTTTGTGTAGTAGAGAACCGGGAGGGGTCCAATTTTGCCATCAATCATATTTAATAGCATATGCTATTAATATAATTTTGTTATTGAAGATTCTTAAACCTATTCAGTGGCTTGCACAAGACAATTATGGTTTTTAAAAAGTACATGCATGCAATCGGATATCACTTTTAATTAGAGCTGTAGCAATTAAACACGGTCATTATAAATGGAATATAAAATTTTCGCTCAGTAACAGTTGACATGGCATTTCTTTCACTGAAAGGAAAATGACATCGGAATCAAACAATGAGAATTTTTATCAATTATTTGGTGTCTTAGTAGATGGAGATTGTTTGGACGATGATGTGAAAGAGTGTGTAGAATGAAGCTGCTGACATTTTGAACCGTTTTCCTTTGCCTCAGAGGCAAGCTCAGTGCTGCTCTCACATGGCTCCTAGTTTTAAGATCCATTCGTTGCCTGAAGACAGGCTGTTTGAGTTCAAGTTTTGGATTTGATTAACAGCAAGGCCCCCACAGGCCCCTTCTGCAGTGGGGGCTGGAGTCTGAGACACGTTTGGAGCTAATTCTCATTGTGAAATCCATATTTCTTTCATGAAGTGTTTTGGTTTGGGATCATGACAAAATTAATGTGCGCTCAATGCTAAAAAAAAAAAAACCCTTCCTTGGAGGAAGTATGTGGGAGGTGAGAACGGGTAACGGGAGAAACACCCCACGTTCAACAGCAGCCTAATCACATTTTAGATGTCAGGAGGCAAACTTACTGAGTATTAATCAAGAATCAGGATGGCTTGATTATTTTTTTTCTAGTAATAAAGAATCAAGACAGAAATACATAAAATAGACTAAATAAGTAAAATAGTAATTCTTCTTCCAACCTGCCTTCCTGCTGTTTTGTGTTTCGATGTAATTAAAAAGTGGAGAGATTTTTTCCTTCCTTGGAAAAACTAATGGTCTCAGTTTATGTTCCTTTATTGTATGTTCTCTGGTCATTTTGTGACTTGTCATTTAAGAGCTGGGGAAAAGAGGCTGCTTTGTATCAGGAGAAGGTTTCAACTGGTCCCCCAGCCTCGTTGCTACAAACATATTGGCCAGGGAAGGATATAGAAAGGAACTACAGAAGGTGAATAACGACTCCTCCAACAATTTAGAATGTTTGAAGTTAATTATCCTACTCTGATGACTGGTTGTCTAGACGTTTTAAGTATTTATTTTGTGGTGTCCCCTACAGTTCATAATTAAAGACCTAAAGGAAGGCTCCCGGAGGTTTTTACTGGCCAGACCAGAAATTACCCACACAACATACTGTGCTTGGGCAAAACACAGGAAGAAGTTGCATTCCTTTTTTTCATGTAGTCTGATCGGAGGCAGTGGCTAGAGTATTGACTGTCTTTGAACCACAATGGCATTAATGAACCCAACCAAGATCCATTAGGCTCAGCTAAGAAGAACCTCTGCCTGGGACTCAGTGTGTCAATGGCTCCTAAGAGACAGAATGGAAGCGGGACAATCTGCTAGAGTCATGAGCTTCTTAGTTTTTAGTCCCCAACATTCTCTATGCATCAGAGTCAGGAACACAACAGGAGACACTGAACTGATATGTAATCCACAATGTGGGATTGCTCATTCATTCATTCATTCTTTCATTTTGACAAATCTTTTCTCAGTGCCCTGGGTCAAAAGTATTGAGTTAATACTTTTGATAAGAGCACAGTGACTGGGCCTGAATCTTGGCTTTGCTACTGAGATGTGTGACCTTGGGCAAACTGTTTAAACTCTCTCACACTTTGTCAAGTGAGGACAATAATATTCATTCTCGCATAATTTTTAGATGCATTAAATAGGAGAAGATATATACCATTCACTCAGCATAGTGCCTAGTATGTAGCCAAATGTTTAATCATGGTGGGTTTCCATTGTGTGAAAATATTGGCTGATGATACAATAGATGCAAAGGCAGTGTAGAAGTCGTGGAGTTCTACACAGTTGTGATGGTGTTTTCAGTTCCGTGAATCTTTCCTAAGTTGAGGGTCCCAAGGATATGCAAAGGAAGAGGTTCATTGAGTGTCTTCCATATTAGACCTTTCCTTTTATCAGGAAACTAAATAAATCCCATAAAAGGAGTAAAATAACACTCAAGAGAGGACAAGCCAGGTTCTAAGGCATCAGGGATGGTGTAAATCTAGAGGGCTGGCAGGACCCAGCTAGGCTGCAGGAACGAGGCAGCATGTATAGATGAGGCCTCCTGCTGGCACCCAAGAGGCTGCACTTTGCCCTCTGCCTGGGCCTCTTGGCTTCTTCCCCCACTATCCCAACTTTGAGAAGAATATGCAAGTTAAACACAGACACACATACATTCAAACACAGGCAGAGCTTAAGTGAGATCACAGTGTACTTAAACCCTTGTGTGTGTGTATGCATGTGCCTGTTTATGTGTGTGTGTGTGTTTGCATGAAGCTATAAATCTTTTCATCTGGTCTCTGAACATTTCATCCCCAACTCTTCTTCGTGAAATTTCTTCCTTCACTTCATTCCACTTCAGTGCCATACTCAACACTCCATGGCTGCCCTCTCCTCAGCTGCTTCTCTGTGCTCCAAAAAAGTCCCAAATATCATCATGTCAGCAAGTGGTACCATGCTGACATGCTTCATCACTTCTCAGATCCAATGTCTGCCTTCTAGACCTTTCTGCAGCTGCTTTGAGGAGGGTCTAGAGAAGTAAACAATGGGCATGTCACCCTTAACCACATTCATTTGCCTCTAGGATGGATGCTCATAACAGATAAACTTGTGGGCTGTGTTCTTTGAATATCAGAAAGGAAGAACTAGGTTCAAAATAAAGATTGGTTGAAGGTGAGGGCTCCGTCTGAGCCCCCAAACTTAGCATGTGATAGAGAGTGGGATAGAGACTGTTGGAAGGACATGGAGACAGCTGAATGTAGATTCAAAGATCACTTCCAAGACAAAGGGCTTAATTCAAGGACTTTGTTCCAAGCTCTGGAATAGAGGAGCCATTTTCCACAGGTGGTGCTGGTTAAAATGAGAATGTAGACCCAGAGGTAATGGAGAGACCCTTGAGTGAAGAGGGGGATTAAGAATGGGAGGGGGAGAGAGAGAAAGAGTAGGAACCAAGTCATGGTGACATTGTTCAACTACCTCCTGCCAGCCCTGCCTGAGCCCATTATACTACTAGACTTTTCTGCCATATGAAGCAAAAACCCCACCCTGCCTCTTTCCCCCTTAAGTCTTTTTGATCATTTGCAAACAATTGATTTAAGTCTTGATTAATATAATGATTGGAGGAGTTTAATATTATTCTTATTTTTCTTTTGAAAATATAGGAGAACATGACTAAGAGAAAGATAGATAAACATGTTTTATGGTATGTTCCACAGTGACTTATATTCTCTGATAACTTTTGAGGGGTTGAAGAGAGAATCAGACCAACAATAATCCTGCCTCACAGTAGGATTAGCTTCCTTAAATGAAGTAGCTACCCTTAGCTTGAGCAAAAGTCGTCATCTGGGAGAGAGCGACATTGTTTGGAGAGGGGCAGCACTGGGGTGCAGATAAATTGGATTCTGGTTTTCTTTTATTAGGGGAGGAGGGAGGATGTGTTATAAGTCGCTTCAGTCATGTCTGCCTCTTTACAACCCTATGGACTCTAACCTGCCAGGCCCCTCTGTCCATCAGATTCTCCAGGCAAAAATATTGGAGTGGGTTGTCATGCGCTCCTCCAGGGGATCTTCCTGACCCAGTGATCAAGCTCAGGTTTCTTATGTCTCCTGCATTAACATGCAGGGTCTTTACACCTAGTACCACTTTGGAAAACTGTTATAATCTCTGTTTTGAGCAATAGGCCACTTGGTAACTTTCTTTTTTTCAGAAATTAATTATCCACCCTTCCCTCTGATTTAGGTATTGGAAAAATCCTCTGGAAAAAAGTTGACTGAGGTCAACTATTAGGATATCCTCCTGAAATTATGTCCAACATGTTCCTTCAGGTAAGAAAAAAGTGGATTTTAAATAGCTCTGATATTTCCCCTTCGTTTTATCAATACTGCCTCATTTCAGTGTGGGCAGGCCAAATGGTTCTGGCTTCATCCCATGAATTAATGATTCTTCAAATCAATTTAATCTGGAGCCTAATAAATTTTCTTAATGACAAATCAATGTCAAAAATAATGAAAGAAGGAGTGATTCAATGTATTTGCCCCCCCACCCCAATCTCTACCTCCCTAAGCAGAGATGTATTATCCGAAAGGCAGATTTTTGCATTTTCTCTTTCGACAATGCATGACACTTTTTCCTATGCAGAGTGAATTGTCAGAGGCAAGAATACAGATTCTTTCACCTCCTACAGTCAGACACTAGTATCTACATGTTACACTTTCTCATGCTTTTTAAAGCTTGACCAGCGGCAGCCTCAGAGAATTAAATTATTTAGTGTTCCCTGTGCAGACAAAAAAAACAAAAATTTTTTAAAAGATGGTGATTGTGTGTGTGTGCGTGCATGTGTAATACATGTGTTTCTGGAAAAAATTTAAACAACAGTGTTGATAGGTGAAGGTAGGTAATGTATTATGCAATGGAGAAAAACGGACAAGAAATGAGTAAGTTTCTTCCTCCTGACTTGACTTCTGTAAATTGAAACAGATATATAGTGACACTATTAAGCTAGCATTACTTCCATCTCCAGACGCTTGGTTGAGAGCCCCAAAGAAGAGTCTACTCTGTGTCCATCATTGTCAGGTACTACAAGTAGTCGACGAGATTAAGTCTCAGCCTTCATGAAGTTTGTAAGGATGCAAATCTAATACACACACACACACACACACACACACAAAACAATTAGAAGAAAAGGTGGCTGCTGATAATACTGACAGGGGCTTCTCAACTCTTTTTAAATTCAGAGTTGGGTGGGAGGCCAGTTGTGAAGGAACACAGAAAAAAAGTCATGTTTAAGAGGTTGAACGGCAGGGTTTAGGCAAAAGGCCAGGGAATGGGTATCACCCGAGAGTGAGGATAAAACCTGATGGACAAGAAGGTGATAGACTCATTGGTTCTTCCCCATTCTGATGGGCAAGAGATTCCACCTGTACACTCATCTGCTCTTCTAGGAGCCCTCTCTAGTGCTGCCTCCTGAAGGAGTGCTGGGCTGGTCAAGGTATTTTGACTGTGTAGGTCATGCTCGTGGCACTCCATTTGTAAAGGGCAGTGGGCATATATTCTCTATGCATTTATCTTAGTTCTCTAGACTACCTTCAAGTTGAGCCAAAAGATATGGGAGTAGAAGTGACCAGAGCAGATGACCCCAGGAAGATTTCCAGAGATAAGTCTCCTAGAAGTCTCAGAGGCATTCTCTTCCAGGGTCATAAACCTCACCCCTCATACGTCTGCCTTAATGGATGTGTTTAATAATACCCATTGCCCTTTTGGGAACAAGGTTCAAAAAAAATCTCAACCTTTCCCCTTCTCAGAACTAAACATCATCAAATATTTAAGACTGGAACTTTCCCTTAACCTTGGCCATTGTTCAAGGGAAGGAGAGCGGAGAAATCCCAGTCTCAATCTTGGTCACCTTGAAATGCTGATTTTTCTCTTAGACATTTAAGTGGAAACTAGGTGGGTTAATGACAAATTAGAACAAGCTCCCAGAACTTGGAAGCTAGACTTGGCAACAAAACCCTCTTTTATTCAGCCAAAGTTTTTGGAAAAGGGAAACTGCTCTGTGTAATACCATCGACAGTTAACTTGCCCTTGGATCAAGATAGTCTGAATATGTTGACAACCCTTGATTTTTTCCAAGTGAGAGTCACGAGTTTGTATAGGTTGGAGGCAGGGTTAGGACATAAACGGAAGATGAAAATTAGGAAAGATTCACTCAGAAGCTTTACCCTGCATCATCAAGTCTTAGAGTGTCATTTAAAGCATTTTTTATTGTTTATTAAGTAAAAGCTCAAAATCATGATTTGAAAAAAAGTAGTATCATGTGACTTTCTCATTTATAAATTATGTTGAACTAAATATTTTATTTGAGATAGTTGGATGTCCCTTGAGAAAAATGTTACTGGGGTGAAATGAATTGGAAAGAGAGCTTCCTTTGTTGTTGCTCTGGGCGAGGTCAATGACTCTAACTTAGAAGCATCCCCTTGCCCAGGACAAGTGAGTGACCCCCTTTTTCACTTGACGATTGCTCTGCTTTGTGGGCTCCATGAGTGGAATGAGAAGCTCTTTATGTCCTTGCAACATCTCCAGTGACATTAGCATAGTGCGTGTTTTGAGAAACATGCAATGAGGAATTCTAGTTATCCTGCACATCATGCTTTATATGACAATGGGACAGATGTGTTCAGGTGATGTCCCTTCACTTGGTTCTCTGTAAAATATGGTTTGGGAAATGTGCCATCAGCCATACTTTAATTCTTTGACCTTACCCACACACATTCCTGGCAAATTGCACAGTACACATTGCACAGCATATTCTGAGTGCTCGTCATATATTTTTCTAAGTGAGAGTGATGGGTTTGCATAGGTTGGAGGCAGGGTTAGGATATAAATGGGAGATGAAAATTAGGAAAGATTCACTCAAAAGTTTTTCTCTACACCATCGAGCCATAGAGTGTCATTTTCAGCATCTTTATTGCTTTCAGGGTGCTTTAACATTTATGACTTTATCTGACCCTTGAAACAAAAACTCTTCATCTCACAGACAGGAAAAATGAGAGACAGAGGAAGTCCAGTAACCTGACCAATGGTAGAATAAGAGTCTTCATTCTTATGCTCCCTCTGAAGCACATGTGTCTTCTACGCCACCCCTCTAGAAAGCATCTGGGTGAGAAGCGTAAAGTCATCCCAAAGCAGGAAGAACGGGAGCCCCCCACCAAACACATGAAGAGTCTTAGTTCATCTCCACACCTCCACTCGCTCTGAAATGTCCAACATGAATGTCTCTGTGCCAGGCTCAGTAGACTTGTCTTCCTGCCATAATTCTATAATCTAAACAGTGGAATGCCAACGGGTCAGCTCAACAGGGTATCTGGTTCCAAGTCTGGTTTTTCTTGCTTTACATTCTAATTATTCTGAAAATCTTGGCTAACGAATACATCAGAGCCCTAAGAGTAGTCTCGGGCTGTTGTTGAAGCTAGATTATACCTGGCCTATGGAAACAGGGTCAGACTTTATTTTGTGGGCTCCAAAATCACTGCAGATGGTGACTGCAGCCATGAAATTAAAAGATGCTTACTCCTTGGAAGAAAAGTTATGACCAACCTAGACAGTGTATTCAAAAGCAGAGACATTACTTTGCCGACTAAGGTCTGTCTGGTCAAGGCTATGGTTTTTCCTGTGGTCATGTATGGATGTGAGAGTTGGACTGTGAAGAAGGCTGAGCGCCGAAGAATTGATGCTTTTGAACTGTGGTGTTGGAGAAGACTCTTGAGAGTCCCTTGGACTGCAAGGAGATCCAACCAGTCCATTCTGAAGGAGATCAGCCCTGGGATTTCTTTGGAAGGAATGATGCTAAAGCTGAAACTCCAGTACTTTGGCCACCTCATGCAAAGAGTTGACTCATTGGAGAAGACTCTGATGCTGGGAGGGATTGGGGGCAGAAGAAGAAGGGAACGACAGAGGATGAGATGGCTGGATGGCATCACTGACTCGATGGATGTGAGTCTGAGTGAACTCCGGGAGTTGGTGATGGACAGGGAGGCCTGGTGTGCTGCGATTCATGGGGTCGCAAAGAGTTGGACACGACTGAGCAACTGAACTGAGATGCTATGATGCCAGGATAAATACATTGCAGTGTACCTCAGTCAAGGCCAGTGGGGTGTGCAGGAAACACAGGAAAATGGAGCATGGTTCCAGGCTCACCAAGGAGAGATATCCCTGACTCAAAGCTTCATAGGCTGAGAAAGACGGTCTGAGTCTTGGTGAGATCTTGGGTCTGATCCCAGAAGATCAGACCCAAGGGCATCACAGTATTTAGTCTGTCTTCATCCTATCCATGTGGTCAGTGCATGTGAGCTTTCTCAAGTACTCGAGTCATCATCTTCTTTGGCACAGTAGCCAATAGCTACAACCTGTTGTCCTGGGAGGCACACACCTTTGCCTGACTTTCAAGACCTCCCAGAATATAGCACACTGTCCTCCATGCCCCATCTGTCGACCATCTCTCTATCCAGGCTACTCAGCTCACCGCTCCTTCACCATCACTGATCCAGTTCACCCAAGTCATCTGTATTCTGGAATAGTCCACTGAGGTCACTCTGCCTCTCCAGCTCCTAGCTATCCTTCAGAAACCCTGATCTAGTCCCACTTCTGCTCTGAAGGGTTTCCTAGCAATCTTAGCCCTGACTGATTCTGAGTCTGACTTGAGTAGACCTCATTTTGGCTGTAGTGGGTACTCAGCCCTGAATTATCACTGCTTAGTTCTGTGTGAGCACTTCTGGTCTCACCAGACAGATTTGGAGTTTCTTGGTTATTATCATAAATCTTCAAGTTCCTGTGTCTCCACCCTTCCGCAACTCCCCAGTGTGGCAGGAGGCTCAAACAAGCCTTCTGATACCTCTTTAGTCCTTGTTCATTGTATGACATTCTCTAGGTAGCCCTGAAAGTATGCTCACTTCTTTAAATAGTCACAGAATAAAGTGTGGCATCTGGGACAGTTTTTTTTATATTGGTTATTACTACCTTTTAAAAAATGTTTATCAAGCATCAGCTATTTCTCCTAGGTTCTTTGCGTAAATTATCTCATTTAATCTTCCCAAGAATCCCGGGAATGGAGGCTCAGAGAAGTTAAAACAACTCGGCCAAGGTCATACTGGAAGTGGCAAAGATGGGATTCAAATCCAGTAAAGAACGTTCCCCAAGCCCTTGGGAGGCAACTTCCACTCAGGTGGGATTTATTCTTTTTCCACTCTGGCCTCTTGATGTGACTGTTGAAATCTGCTTCTTCCTTGTCACTCTCCAAGTTGGAAAACGGACGCTGCCTG
This sequence comes from Oreotragus oreotragus, assembly GCA_006410675.1. Taxonomy (NCBI): domain Eukaryota; kingdom Metazoa; phylum Chordata; class Mammalia; order Artiodactyla; family Bovidae; genus Oreotragus; species Oreotragus oreotragus. The sequence continues at coordinate 466,089 of SJYX01009579.1, read as the reverse complement.
CCCTTTACAAGTCACTTGGGGTCAGAGGAGCCAGCCTTTGACAAAGGACCCCCCGGAAGAGCCGCTTCCGTCCCTGCCACGCCCCCGTCCCTTGCCTGTGGTCTGGAACCCCTGTGGTTGCTTTCCCTACCTCCTGCATCTTCCATCTCCCTAGTCCCCCTCCTCTGCCCTCAACCCCCATCCCCACCATTAATGAGAATCAGAAGGAGGGAGAGGTGGGGACTTGAAAGAGCAATTCCTTTCTTATTTATAGGTCTCCACCAGAGGACCAGGGGCAAGGAGTGTGGTCTCTACCCTGAAGCGAGGAGCAAAGCTCTCATAGGGGCCAGGGTCCTGGCTGGGCTCGGCCTGTGACCCCTAGTGCCTTAATCTCCCCAGCTGTACAATTAGGTAAAAGTTGGGCTACAATGAAAACCAGATGTTACATCAGGAGCGAGGTCTCCTGGGCAAACAAATTAAATAATAAATAAATGCTTTCGGTTTTACTAGCGACTGGCCATTCTGCCGTTCCTCCCAGGCTCCAATTAGAGTAGTCCCGTTGTCTTGTGGAGTTTTAAAACCCAAGTGTAAATAAGAATGGGTCCTGCAATGGTAGAAATGCTTGCTAGTTTTTATTTTTATTTTTGTTGATGGTTTGGCTTTGGTTTGGTTTTCCGCAATGTTGTGAGCCGGTTTTTGCATATCCTCCTGAGTATGACTTTACATTCAGGTTTAAGTTGGGGGTGAGGGGCAGCAATTAACCAGGTTGTACTTTTTTTTGGTCCCTTGGGGATCACCAATCTTGGGACAGTCTTGTGCATGAAGTGCTCTGAGGATCACAGAGACATAGCATGCATTTCTCTTTTCTGCCAAAAATCCACACCAAACCCAAATCCGCAGAACTCCAGCTCTAGGAAAAGCAGCACTGAGCTTGCCATTTTAACTATAGCCAGCCATTCACTTGAGAATCTCTCTACAATGTTTGTATCTGCTTCTCTGCCTTGGCGTTTAGAGAACCATACTTGAACTTAAGAGGTCTCAGACACATTACTCTCATTCATTCTTTGACTTGGGAACTCACTCATTCATTTGGGAAATATTTATTGAGCACCTGTTCTGTGCTCAACACTTTTCCCGGAGCTGAGCGTGCAGCTGCAAACCAGCAGACAGCGTCCCCGCCAACAGAAGGACTAAAAGAAAAAGATGCTGATTGTACGACCGGTGTCAGCAGTAGGGCTATCATTTGGGAAATATTTATTGAGCACCTGTTCTGTGCTCAACACTTTTCCCGGAGCTGAGCGTGCAGCTGCAAACCAGCAGACAGCGTCCCCGCCAACAGAAGGACTAAAAGAAAAAGATGCTGATTGTACGACCGGTGTCAGCAGCAGGGCTCTGGTCGTTCCTATTGAACCCTTGGGGAAAATCAGGAAATTGTGTATTGACAGACAAAAGGTAGTGTAGCTGTCATGGCTATTACATGTCACGTTTGGCCAAACGTGATCTGAGCTCCCATTGACACTGTGACAACCAGGATTCTCACTACGTGAGCACCTACTATGTGTTGGGCATGGGGTAAGCATTTCACACACATCACCTCATCTTATCCTCATCATTTGAGAGTCGAGGAAACAGAGCCTCCAAGAATCCTGTCCTACCTTATGCAAGTTCTCCCATTGCCGTTGGTTGCTAGGAAGCCTGTGGAAATGTCTAGGAGAAATTATAACAGTATCTAGATATTAACTCAGAACCTACTAGGTGCCAGACACTGAGCTGGCAACTTTTTGCATGTTATCTTATTTCATCCTCAGTCTTCCTAGATGGTCACTATCGTGATCAGTAATTTTACAGCACAGGAAAGGGAGGCTCATCAGGGTGAAGTTCCTTGCCCCGTGCCACACAGCTCATAAGTGTCAGAGCATGATTCATATTCAGGTCTTTCTGCTGCCTAAGCCTGCATTTAGTCACCTCCCTTTAAGCTTTGTATTTTACAAGCAAACAAGGAAAGGCTGGAACTAAGGAGACTAGCCTCAGTGGGCTTTGCTTAGCTCCCTTGACCTTGTCAGAGCTTGAATTCTCAAGATGTGTTCTAGGGAGTCCCCTAGAACATTTTCCCCTAGAGGGTGATGACTTTCTCAATGGTCATATGAGGACTCTGAAGCCAAGATTGGTTGTACCCCTTTCTCAAGTCCCAGGGCTAAGTAAAGGACAGGGATTCCTTGGCTTTGCCCTTAGCTGAGTTTCGTCTGAGACACTGAGTAGAAATATACTCCAAAACAGTGCTCTCTTGAGTGATGTGGGTTGGAAAGACAGAAGAAAGCGACACTGGGGCACCCCTTGTCTCTCTCCCGCTGTGTCCCTCAATCCAGCTCCAAACTTGGCCGTAAGTCTGGGTCCAAGAAAGATTTGCCTGATCAGGATAGGGGTTTTTTTGTTACTTATATCTTGCCTTATTTTTGTATCAGGAGAAACGTCTTCTAACAAACAGCAATGATTTGTTAAATGGATACACTCATATAATCACTATCTCAATCAAAATAAAGATGGGATATGCCCATCTCCCCAGAAAAGTTCCCCTTTTCCCTCTGCAGCCAAACTACAACCCCCACCCAGGCCAGGTAACTGCCAATATAATTTTGATATTTTCTTCCCTCTCCCCACTTTATTGTCTCCTTTTCTAGTGATAGTAGCATTTTCCCATTGTAGGAATGCTGGTAATTGCAAATCACACACATTCTTGGATCATCATCTTGTCAGTTCGTTTTTCTCCAGTTTTCTTATCTGGTAAAATTAAAAGTTTGCAACCTTAGGTCTGTACCCTTTACTAATCTATGAAAGCTAAAAATCTCTCTTTACAAGAGTGAAATGATTTGCTTGACTGGGGACATAAGAGAAAGAATTATGCAAAGAAAGTTTTGGGAGTAAGGTTCAACATTCTGTGTATAAGACTCTGTACTTAGCATGTTGACCAGTAAGCTCTGCCCAAGTATGATGCTGGCAGCTGGTTCCGAAATTCACTTTTGAGTGAATTTGACACTAAAGGTCCATCTTTCAGTTCCTAAGAGGCCTCAGACAGTGGCTGCTCTTTTCTTGTATTTTTTTAAATTAATTTTAATTGGAGGATATTTGCTTTACTAATATTGTGTTAGCATCTACTGTACAGCAAAATGGATCAGCTATACTAAATCAGTCCTCTTCTTTTGAATTTTCTTCCCATATAGGTCACTGCAGAGCACTAAGTAGAGCCCCCTGAGCTATACAGTAAGTTCTCATTGTTGCTATTCAGTCGCTGACCTGTGTCCGACTGTGACTCCATGGACTGTATGTAGCACACCAGGCTTCCCTGTCCTTCACCATCTCGCATTTTGCTCAAAATTATCCTCATAGAGTTGGTTCTCATTAGTTATCTATTTTATACACAGTATCAGTAGTGTTTACAAGTCAATCCCAGTCTCCCAGTTCATCCCACCCCTCTTTCCCTCCTTGGTGTCCACACACTTTTCTCTATGTCTGTGTCTCTATTTCTGTTTCACAAATAAGATCATCTATACCATTTTTCTAGATCCAGAGCTCATTCTGCTCATCTGTAAAGTAGATTGGTTAGATTATTTCGGTGGTCTTGCTTTCTTCTCTGGCCAGGTTTGGATTCATCGGCACTGATTTCCCCAGAGTCACTTGGGGTCTGAATTCCAGGCTAGCATTTCCACCCCAAAGCAAATACGGCTCTAAACATCAGGCCTCGAATGAGTTCTGTCTAAAGTTTCCTTCCACCTCTTTCTGGGAAGCAATCAAGGGGTCCCTTTTCGAGGAGACTGTAATTTGTTGAAAAGCATTTGATTGTTGTATTGAAAGGTGCACTGTATGTGTAAAAAGGTGTTTATGAGGCTTTGTACAGTATAGTTAATAACCAACCACAACCAGGGTCTTTATAACAGGGACCCTGGCTGCAAGCATCCACACTGTGCTGTTCTGAGGCCCACTAATGTATAATTATAGTGGCTGGTGGTCTGGAATATAAACCCAGGGTGCTTGCTGCAGGCTTACAGGTCAGCCTTCTCTTCTATCCATGGCAGCACTCTGTACATTTCTCAGACTCAGCAGAAATACTCCTCCTGACCCTCTCAACCCAACTTATGGACACCTGCAGACTCTAAGGTAGGCTGCATCCGTGCATGCTAAGTCACTTCAGTCGTGTCTGACTCTTTGTGACTCTATGGACTTTACCCTGCCAGGCTCCTCTGTCCATGGGGATTCCCCAGGCAAGAATTCTAGAATGGGTTGCCATGCCTTCCTCCAGGGGATCTTCCTGACCCAGGGATCAAATCTATGTCTCCTACATTGGCAGGAGGGTTCTTTACCACTAGTGCCATCTGGGAAGCCCAAAGTAGGCTGAGCAAGGTGCATTTTTAAATGCATTGGAAGCAAAGAGCTGGGCAACGACTGGTAATAATATGAGTTCTGGTGTTTGTTTACACAGTCTTCCTCCATGGCTCGGGGGAAGGCAATGGCACCCCACCCCAGTACTCTTGCCTGGAAAATCCAATGGACGGAGGAGCCTGGTGGCCTGCAGTCCATGGGGTCGTTAACAGTCGGACAGACTGAGCGACTTCACTTTCACTTTTCTCTTTCATGCATTGGAGAAGGAAATGGCAACCCACTCCAGTATTCTTGCCTGGAGAATCCCAGGGATAGGGGAGCCTGGTGGG
>SJYX01009579.1:436132-452060 GCA_006410675.1 Oreotragus oreotragus | reverse complement strand
AGTCAGAAGACCTGGGGTCCCTCTTGCCTCCAGGGCTCACCAGCTATATTTCTTAGGCAAGTCACTCAATCTTTTAGAGACTAGTTTTTCTCATCTTTAACACTGAAATGCTATCAATCACACAGAGTCACTGTAAGGATGAAATAAAATAATGAATCAAAAGGCATTTTATGAACAATAGTCTCAGAATACTATTAGTAACACCAACAGCATACAATACAATTTGACATCTCCCTGGAGACTGTCATATACTAATAATTTAATATCTCTTTCTGAAAAGCAGAATTCCATACTGGCAATTCAAACCACATCTTGAGAAGTCAACAATTCAAAGGGGCTTCTGACTTAGGTAAGACTCTGAACCTGTAAGTGTGGAGTCAACCCTGATTATATCTAATGAGGACACTGCAGAGACTCATCATATGTAAATAAGCCTAAAAACACAGGATAACCTTACCTGTCCCAAGATCTCAATGCATGAAGTAAAGAACTGCCTTGTGGGAGGATGATGCTGGGTCTCATCACTGACATAATCCACAGCAGTAAAGAAGAGGCTGATGACAACCTTCTGAACCCCAGGGGTGGGTTGAGACTGGTAGGCATTCGCTAAGGCCGTAATCAAGTTCCTTTTCCTATTTGGAACCAGTTTGTTGTTCCGTGTCCAGTTCGAACTGTTGCTTCTTGACTTGCATACAGGTTTCTCAAGAGGCAGGTCAGGTGGTCTGGTATTCCCATCTCTTTCAGAATTTTCCACAGTTTATTGTGATCCACACAGTCAAAGGCTTTGGCATAGTCAATCAAGCAGAAATAGATGTTTTTCTGGAACTCTCTTGCTTTTTCATTGATACAGCGGGTATTGGCAATTTGACCTCTGGTTCCTCTGCCTTTTCTAAAACCAGCTTGAACATCTGGAAGTTCACAGTTCACGTATTGCTGAAGCCTGACTTGGAGAATTTTGAGCATTACTTTACTCGTGTGTGAGATGAGTGCAATTGTGTGGTAGTTTGAGCATTCTTTGGCATTGCCTTTCTTTGGGATCAGAATGAAAATGTTACACTAGAAGACGGCTGTTCATGAACTAGGAAGTGGCCCTCACCAGACATCAATCTGCTGGCATCTTGATCTTGAACTTCTGAAAGTCCAGAACTCTGCGAAAGAAATATTTGCTGTTTCCAAGCTACCCAGTATATGGCATTTTGTTTCAGTAGCCTGAATAGACTAAGGCAGCATGTTTTTATGAAATTTGCAAAATTATGTATTTTAATTGCCCTTGGGTTGCAACGGCACCCCGCTCCAGTACTCTTGCCTGGAAAATCCCATGGATGGAGTAGCCTGGTGGGCTGCAGTCCATGGGGTCGCTAGGAGTTGGGCACAACTGAGCGACTTCACTTTCACTTTTCTCTTTCATGCATTGGAGAAGGAAATGGCAACCCACTCCAGTGTTCTTGCCTGGAGAATCCCAGGGACGGGGGAGCCTGGTGGGCTGCCGTCTCTGGGGTCACACAGAGTCAGACACGACTGACGCGACTCAGCAGCAGCAGCGGCAGGGCTGCTATTTCTTTCTGTTTCAGCTTCGCTCGCATTACACTTGTCCATGTGTTGGTTGGTGACAACATTTTTCAGGAGCTGGTCAAGAGGACACTGAGTTGAGGACACTTCACCTGTATTTAGTGAGATATATTTTTGAGGTACAGAGGGCCCATGGAGAGTGAGCTATTGATGGCTGCCCCAGGGTAAGTGTGGGTTCAGCTCCTGCCCCTGGGCCAGCTCACTGCATCGTGACAAGATAGTGCAAAGACAGACACTGTATTGAGATAGGAGCATGTCTGTGGTCCCCAGTCCCAGAATTAGGAGGAGAGAAGAAACACATTTGAAAAGCAGTGAATCAGAACAAAGCTATGAAAAATTCTATACTAGTCAAATGTGCAAAATTATAAGCAGAAATTTCTGTTCACATTAATTCCTAGTCAAAATAGAAGCTCTTTCCTGTCAGAATATACCAAATAGAGCAGCATTTTATTGACAATATAATTATAAACCCACCATCATTTATATGAACATCTCATGAAATATAATTTATCAGAAATATTGTGTTTGAAGAGTTCAAAGCTGTATCGTTCAGTGAGGACTTCTCTCGGTGAAGTTGCATGTTCCACACAGCCCAAATCTCATGTTTTACTATTTTGATCAACCATAGAGAGGAAAGACTGATCTGTCTTTCTAGTCTCTCCATTGAAAATATGACAAAGTCATTATCATAAGAGGCAATCCAAGAGTGTGAAGCCAAAATTGTAAGAAAAAGTATTATAGAGGTGTTCCAGGCAGCTAATTAATTTAAAAATTCTTTCTTTGTCTGGAAGTTTTCATTAAAAAATTGGTCAACCAGCTTCTTAAAATTAGCATCTTGTCATGATCTCTTTTCTTGTTTTAAATAAACATGACTCTCATGCCTAAGTTTATGTTCATGCTTTTGCATTCTTTTACTTGATGTTGTTATTTTAGTCCCTAAGTCATTCACATCTGACTCTTTGTGACCACATGGACTGTGGTTCAGGCTCCTCTACCCACGGGATTCTCCGGGCAGGAACACTGGAGTGGGTTGCCATTTCCATCTCCTGGGGATCTTCCTGACCCAGGGCTCGAAACTGAGTTTCCTGTACTGCAGGTGCATTCTTTATCACTGAGCCATCAAGGGCTCTCCAACTGCATAGGTTTCAGGCTCCACCATTTGTAGGAGACTGGAGAATTTAAGGTCAGCCTCAATGACCTGATTAGTCTAGACCGTAAGCACAGAAAAGGTGAGTTCATGGTATCTTCTGTCTAAACCCTTAAATCACTGTTGTACCTGCAGTAACCAGTGTCAAGTAGTCACTCAAAAAACCTTTCCCATGACTGAGCATGAATGAACAACACTTCGAGCTCTGTTTTTTGGTACTTATGGGAGATTGTTGTTCAAAAATATTCACTTTCTTCCCGCCCTCACTGCCAAAGGAGCAATATACTTCCCCAATGACTGCTATTGAACTTGGCCATAAGGCTTGCTTCCCCCTCGTGGTGGGAGGAACACGCCTGCTGTCCTTTGGTTTTGGCTGCTGGAAGACATGATGCAGGCAGAAGCTAGATATGACCTTCATGGTTCACCCCATCCTCTTGTAATTCTGCTCTCATCTCACCATGATAAAGGGCAGGTCATGGTTACTCTGCTGATCCAAAGAGGATGAGATGTCCATTGACAGCGGAAAGGATAAAGAAGATGTGGTGCATATATAAAAGGGAATACTACTCAGCCATTAAAGAGAATGAAATAATGCCATTTGCAGGAACGTGGATGGAACTAGAGATTGCTGTACTGAGTGAAGCAAGTCAGAGACGGAGCAACATCATGACATCCCTTATATGTGAAATCTAAAAAGAAATGATACAAATGAAGGCATTTACAAAACAGAAAGGGACTCACAGACTTAGAGAATGAACTTATGATAGCTGGGGGGAAGTATGCAGGAAGGGATAGTTAGGGAGTTCAGGATCAGTATGTACACACTGCTATATTTAAAATGGATAACCAACATGCATATCTCGGGCAATTCTGCTCAATGGCAGCATGGGCGGGAGAAAGTCTGGGGGAGAAGGCATACATATACATGTATGGTTGAGTCCTTTTGCTGTTCACCCAAAATTATCACTACATTGTTGATTGGTCATGCTCCCTTTAAAAGAAAAAAAAAAGTGGATGAGAGACTCGTGATTTGAACCTGACACACCCAGGAGTCTTTAGCATCTCTGGGGGCAACCGGGCCCTGACTTTTGGCATGTTTCTAGATTTTCGCCTTCCAGCTAGAAACTAGCCAAGAATCTATATCCCCATGCAGACAGATACATGAGCAGGGGTAAGATGAACCAGCCAAAGTGAGAAGCAAGAAAAACAGCCTTGTGATGCAACCACTTAGACAAAGTCAAATATAGATTTAACAACTAATTATAGGAGAAAGCTGCAAAGTGCGTTATAAAATCAAGTGTTTGCACAGAAACATTTTTGCTAGAAAGCAAAGTGGTAGCTCATTTGCATGTTTGGTATTGTTAGCATACAAAGGAGCTGAACTGCTAAAATTAAGATAGTGAGTTGTTTGAAAACCTCATTTTAAAATAGAATAAATCACGCCACAGACAGATGTTTAAGAGTGTGCCTGATGTGGGGAGAGCTGGCCTCCAGTGCGAGGCTTGGTAGGGTTGAGCCTTCACTCTGGAAAGGTCACCCAAAGTCCTCTCTGAACTGCAGGGATTGGGGATATGGGAAACTCAGTATCTGAGGTTTCCTGGGAGAGGGGCTTGGTTGGAGGGGGGTTCCAGTCTGGGGCTGGACTGAGAGTGAGTATCAATTCTCGCAGCTACCAGTGGCAAGTACATGCCAAGTGCTCATGGGCAGTAGAATGTGAAATGTCAGGGGCCAACTCTGTGTTTACACACCCTGAGAGCTCACTCTAGTCCCAGCTCTCACATGCAGCATCAGTTTTAGCCCTCATCTCACATCATGAGTTAAAGTATTAGCATCATGGTTGCCATCCCATTTCACAGATTGGACATGTGGAAGACAGGAGAGGCTGTAAAACATCTCCTGAATCCAATAGGAGGCAAGTGGGGATTGCTCTAAATCAACCCAAGTATAACACTATAGAGATTTCTGATCATCAGACCTTTTTATTACACATCCCATTATAAAGAAACTGCTTGAAGAGACACTTTCATCACTATATACTTATTAATTTATAAATGATATACAAACATGACTATATTATTTACTGTATTCCAAGTAGAAATATGAAAATAATGAGATAGAGGAAAATATGGAAATAGTCCTATTTTCTTCACACTAAAATGGATTATCTTCATTTTTCAGGGTGTGAATTTTTCCCACATTGGAGATAAGTACTTAACCAGTATGCATTTCATCCTGACATGTCCTAGGCTTGGGAGGTATATTAGTCTGGGTTCTTGAGAGAAACAGAATATGTGTATGTGTGTGTGCATGGATGGTTGCATGTATAGTATATCTCTAATGGGAGATATATCTGTATCTATCTGTCATCCACCTGTTTATTGATGGAGAGAGACTGATTGATTATGACGCATTGACTCACAAGATCACAGAGGCTGAGAAGTTCCACAATCCACCATGTGCAAACTGAAGCCTGGGGAAGAGAATGGGGGACCCAGTGAGGCTGGTCCTGTAATTCCATTCAGGTCTTAAAGCCAGAGAATCAGGGGAGCTGACGATGGTGTAAATCCCAGCCCAAAGGCAGAAGACCTATATATTGCTCAGGCAGGCAGGCAAGAAGGAAATGGATGCTCTCCCTCACACATGGGGGAGGGTGATCTACTTTCCCTAGTCTGCCAATTCAAATGCTAGTTCATAAGGAAACACTCCTAAATGACCCCAGAAACAAAGGTTTAATCTGGGCAGCCCATGGCTGGTCAAACTGACACATAAAATTAACCTTTGCAGGCACGTGTGTGTGCTAAGTTACTTCAGTCATGTCTGACTCTTTGCAGCCCTATTTACTGTAGCCTGCCAGGCTCCTCTGTCCATGGGATTCTCCAAGCAACAATACTGGAACGGGTGGCCATGCCCTCCTGAAGGGGATCTTCCTGACCCAAGGATGAAATCCAGCCTCTTAGGTCTCCTGCATTGGCAGGCAAATTCTTTGCCACTGAACCACCTGCTTTTGACATATAAGGTACTATTTGTAGGTTACAGGGGTGAGGTGGAGATATGTGGGGACCATTGTTCAGTTTTCCACAACATCTCTCACAACTGTGACTTTTCACGGACTCGAAGCACCATAAGTACAGAGGCCACCATATAGGGAGGTCAGCCATCCAGGGGCTTTCCTGGTGTTTGCATGGAAAATTCCCTATCCCAGGAAACTCTGCTGCTGCTGCTAAGTCACTTCAGTCATGCCCGACTCTGTGTGACCCCATAGATGGCAGCCTACCAGGCTCCCCCATCCCAGGAAACTCTCAGACGCAGACAAACCAGGACAGTGTGTCCCTTCACTGCTTCCTGTAGGCGGATTGTACCTTATTTACAGTAGCACACAATGAGTGCTAAATTGACCCTTCTTCCAGAGCTGAAATGACATTTCCTTAAAGTCTTTCTACACTTTTCTAATCTCTGTAATTTCCCTTTATGATCCAGACTGGCAAGAAGATCCAACCAGTCCATGCTAAAGGAATCAGTCCTGAATATTCATTGGAAGGACTGAATCAGTCCTGAGTATTCATTCTAATCCTTTGGCCACCTGATGTGAAGAGCTGACTCATTTGAACAGACCCTTATGCTGGGAAAGATTGAAGGCAGGAGGAGAAGGGGACAATAGAGGATGAGATGGTTGGATGGCATCCCTGACTCAACAGACATGAGTTTGAGCCAGCTCTGGGAGTTGGTAATCGACAGAGAAGCCTGGCATGCTGCAGTCCATGGGGCCTCAAAGAATCAAGCATGACTGAGCGAGCGACTGAAATGAACTGAATTGATAATCCAGATCTCCCCCAAATCTTGAACATTTATCCAACCCCCATGTTCACTGCACAATCTCTTATTCCTAAGTGCATATAAATTGTTTCATGAAAATAAATTCTGATGCTTCACTACAGCATTAAACCCATGAACCTAGACATGAAATCATCTTGTATCTTTCTCCTGCAGGTCTTAAAATAGACCTCAAAACAACAAAATGCCGAGTGGATACTTGCCATCCCGCCTTGCCATCACAAGGCAACTACACAAAACTGTGGCGTAATGAAGTGATAGAGATGGAGAAGAGAGCAGGGGTGGGGGTCTTAAATCATGACAGATTATTGATGGTGATGAATTCAAAGCCACTGCCTAAAACAGTCATTTACATAATTTTTGAAATATGTGTCACATTTGAATGTTTTCATCTGTAGTAGTTTCTTTTCTTTCTTTTTTTTTTTTTACTTAAATACATTTGAAGAGAAGATTAAATATTTAGTGGTAGCTCAGTGGCTCAGATGGTAAAGCGTCTGTCTGCAATGCAGGAGATCCAGGTTCGATCCTTGGATTGGAAATATCCCCTGGAGAAGGAAATGGCAGCCCATTCCAGTATTCTTGCCTGGAAAATCCCATGGACTGTGGAGCCTGGTAGATTACCGTCCATGTGGTCGCAAAGAGTTGGACACGACTGAGTGACTTCACTTCACTTCAGTAGTAAAGAATCCACCTGCCAATGCAGGAGATGCAGGTTCAATTCCTGGCTCAGGAAGATCCCTGGAGAAGGAAATGGAAGGCCATTCCAGTATTCTTGCCTGGGAAATCCATGGACAGAGGAGCCTAGTGGGCTACAGTCCAAGAGGTCACAAAGATTGGACCTAGCTGAGTACACACAAATACAAACATTTAGTTTTCTCCCACGACACATTATAATAAATTTAAAGTTACTGGAATTATCTGCTGCTGTGTAACAAAATAGCCCCCAAACTTACTGACTTAAAACAACATTTACTATCTCGTGGTTTCCACGGCTCGGGAATCCAGGTGTAGCCTGGCTGAGTTCTAAGCCTGTGGTCTCTTAGGAGGCTGCAGTTGGTGTCCATTGGGTTTACTGTGGTCTCGAAGCTGGACTAAGGAAGAATTTGCTTTCAAGTTCTCTCCGTGGCTTTTGGCAAGATTCAGTTTCTCACAGGGGTTGCACTGAGGACCTCAGCTCCTCGATGGCAGTGGGCCAGAGGCCACCCTCAGTTCCGGGCCACCTGGGCCTCTCCATAGGGCAGCTCACAACTTGACAACTGCCTTCATTGAACTGAACAAGTCAGAAAGCAAGAGAAGGCATGCTAATGAGACAGTCACAGATTTTTGTAACCAACCACATCTTGAACGGGACAGCTCAGTACTTTAGAAGCAAGTCACTAGTTCTAGCCCAGACTCCATAGGGAGTGGATTATCCAAGGGCATGAGTACCTAAACGTGGAGATTGTGTGAGGCCACGTTCCATGTCTGTTCACACCACCGCAATCTCTGAAATCAACGTTCTTCCTCTTGGGGTTTAGGTTTTGCACGTTGGCAATTCCTCACATTAAGGATGCAGATAGACTTAACTTGGCACAGGTGGCAGTGGACGGAGGGCATGTGGAGATGGGGGAGGTATGAGCCAGCCACAGAGAGATCACAGTAAACGTGTGGATGTCAGGGCAAAGAGCTTGAGTGGGAAGATGCACATGAACTGATTAACTGGAGTGGAAAGATCACTGGAGAAAAATGAGGCTGTAGAATTTTCTAAAGTAGGAGAAAATTTTACAACCAGTCAGCAACCAGGCACTACCTTCCCCTTGTACATATCTGGCCTAGCTCAGTGAGAAATTAAATGATAGCTTTTTCATTTGCAAAGAAAATTATTTCAGATGGATTTTAACAGATAGCATTTGATAGAGATAGATTTGATGTGCATTCATTCTGTATTTGAATGTAAATTTTCCCAACTATTCTGTCCTCCTCTCTATAGTTGAGCATGCCCCCAATTCCATGAGAACTTAGATCTTATCCAGTTCTCTAGAGCAAAGTTCAGCAAAACTATGGGAGCCAAAGCTGGCCAGCTGCCTGTTGGTTTATGATCCAAGAGGTAAGAATTTTTTTTTTTTTACATTCTGAAATAGTTACATTTTAAATGGTTATACAAGTACCTACATAATAACCTTGATTTTTAACTCCTGACTAGCAAAGCCTAAAATATTTATTATAAGAAAATGTGTACCAATTCTTGCTCTAGAGTTCCACAAAGCTTTAAACCCAGCACAAAGAGGGGTCAAAAAGAGATGCGTTATATTGTTATTTTATAAAGAACAGGAGGATAGTTCTTGTTTTCAAAAGAAGGGAGGGAAGGAGAAAAGGAAGACTCTTATAGCTCACAGCAACTACAGCCTTCATGCCACCCCAGCCCACCTCCACCTGCACTGACGCAGTAAGTACCCGTGCTGACAAGGGAAACACCATCCAGCCAGCAAAATCTTAGATCAAAAGGTACTGAAATATCCTTAGGTTAAAAAAGAAAGATAATTTTAGGACCTAACCAAAAAGGAAAAACAGAAACATCACTTCAAAAACACTAATGCAAAAAGGTACATGTATCCCAGTGCTCAAAGCAGAATGATTTACAACAGCCAAGACATGGAAGCAATCTAAATGTCCATCAACAGATGAGTGGATAAAGCGGATGTGGCATGTATGTAATGGAATACTACTCAATAGAAAAGAATGGAATTTTGTCATTTGCGCAACATGGAAGGAACTGGAGGGCATTATACTAAGTGAAATAAATCAGACAGAGAAATATTGTATGATGTTGTTTATATGTGGAATCTAAAAAGTACAACAGATTAACGAATATAGCATAAAATAAGCAAACTGAACAGATATAGAGAACAAACAGTGTTATTGGAGGTGGGGGAGGGGCAATATACCAGGGATGAAGGGGGGAGGAGTACAAACTTTTGGGTGTAAGACAGGATGTATTGAACAGCATGGTGAATGTAGCCAATATTTTGTAATAACTGCAAATGTAATGTAACTTTAAAAATGTATCACATTTTATAAGAAAATAATTTTTTTAAATGTGTCCCCATTATCCAGAAACTATTGTGGTAGTGGCTTAAAGGGAAAAGAAGAAGTTCTCCATAAAAACCCTTACTTAGTCCAGGAAATGTAGAAGAGAGGGATGAGAAAGAAACAGCTTAAAAAAGAAGAACCAAGGGGCCTAGAACTTTATAGAAGGAGATGTAAACAAGAAGACTGCATATATATGCTTTTTTTTCTTGGAAAGAGAACCTAATTTATATCTTCAGGAAGTGAGAATAATATGAGAACGTTTTCCCAAAAGTGTTGTCTAGAGAAATACTTTAAGTAACATGCTATTGAAACTAGAAAAGAATCAATCTAAAACCCCTTGAGATTTAAAACCTATGGCAAAATTATGAATCCATTGTCATGAAGGGAGTGAACAGAATCACAAAAACCACATGTTTCTGTCCATAATAATAAATATCTCTAACAAGAGTAGAGAAGACTGCGGTGGAAGAAGTGTCTGACTTGGACTGAACTTTCTCAACCTTTGAGGCCAGTGTTTCTAATTGCTGTCATACCACTTCCTTCTTCTGTCAGAGAACAGCTTGAAGATGTCTATTTTTAACATCTCACAATGTTCTCTGGAAGTGAGTTGCAACAAATGAGTGTATTGATGAGCATGGGATGGCAGTTGCTTAAGAAGGTAAAATTATGCTTATCAGTTGATCCAGTCACCCTACTCCCAGGTATTTACCCAAGAAATACGGAAGCACATGTCCATATGAAGACTTATATACAAGTGTTTACAGCTGCTATTTGGAATAGCTGGAAGCTGGAAATAATCCAATGTTCTTCAACAGGTGGATGAATAAACAAATTGTGGTATATCTATACAACTGGCTATTACCTGAGGATTAAAAGAAATACTCTATGGACATGTACTATGACATTTATGAATCTCATAATAATTATACTGAGTGAAAGTGATAAATCAGACCAAAAAATATATATGCTGTATTACTCCATTTATATGAAAGTATAGGAAATGTAAACTGAATAATATTGGTTATTTGAAGAGGTGAGTAAGAAGGAAGAAATTAAAATGAGACATGAAGAAACTTTGGGGACTGATGAATTTGTTCATTATATTGTGTGTAGTGATGGCTGCAGGAATGCATATATACATCAAAAGTTATCAAATTGTGCACATTAAATAGGTAGCTTAGTTTATGTCAATTATGCCCTAGTAAAGCTGGCTTTAAAAAAAAAAAAAAAAAAAAACTTGTTCAAAAATCCAATTCTTCCCAACTTTATCTATCAGTTCAGTTCAGTTCAGTTGCTCAGTCATGTCCAACTTTTTTCAATCTCATGGCCTGCAGCATGCCTCCCTGTCCATCACAATCTCCCAGAGTCTACTCAAACTCATGTCCACTGAGTCGGTGATGCCATCAGCCATCTCATCCTCTGTCGTCTCCTTCTCCTCCCACCTTCAATCTTTCCCAGCATCCGGGTCTTTTTCAATGAGTCAGTTCTTTGCATCAGGTGGCCAAAGTATTGGACTTTCAGCTATAATATCAGTCCTTCCAATGAATATTCAGGACTGATTTCCTTTAGGATGGAATGGTTGGATCTCTTTGCAGACCAAGGGACTCTCAATAGTCCTCCAATACCACAGTTTAAAAGCATCAGTTTTTTGGCACTCAGCTTTTTTATAGTCCAACTCTCACATCCACACATGACTACTGGAAAAACCATAGCTTTGACTACATGGACCTTTGTTGGCAAAATAGCGTCTCTGTTTTTTAATAAGCTGTCTAATTTGGTCATAGCTTTTCTTCTAAGGAGTAAGTGTCTTTTAATTTCATGGCTGCAGTCACCATTTGCAGTGATTGTGGAGCCCCCTAAAGTAAAGCCTGTCACTGTTTCCCCATCTATTTAACATGAAGTGATGGGACCAGATGGTAGGATCTTTGTTTTCTGAATGTTGAGTTTTAAGCCAGCTTTTTCACTCTCCTCTTTCACTTTCATCAAGAAGCTCTTTAGTTCCTCCTTTTCATTTCCTGCCATAAATGTGGTGTTATTTGCATATCTGAGGTTATTGATATTTCTCCCAGCAATCTTGATTCCAGCTTGTGCTTCATCCAGTCCAGCATTTCTCTTGAGGTACTCTGCATATAAGTTAAATAAGCAGGGTGACAATATACAGCCTTGACATACCCTTTCCCGATTTGGAACCAGTCTGTTGTTCCATGTCCAGTTCTAACTGTTGCATCTTGAACTGCATACAGATTTCTCAGGAGGCAGGTCAGTTGGCCTGGCATTCCCACCTCTTGAAGAATTTTCCAAAGTTTGTTGTGATCCACACAGTCAAAGGTTTGGCATAATCAATAAAGCAGAAATAGATATTTTTAATTTTTTGATGATCCAGTGGATGTTGGCAATTTGACCTCTGGGTCCTCTGCCTTTTCTAAATCCAGCTTGAGCATCTGGAAGTTCATGGTTCATGTACTGTTGAAGCCTGTCTTGGAGAAATTTGGGCATTACTTTGCTAATGTGTGAGATGAGTGCAATTCTGTGGTAGTTTGAGCATTCTTTGGCATTGCCTTTCTTTGGGATTGGAACGAAAACTGACCTTTTCCAGTCCTGTGGCCACTGCTGAGTTTTCCAAATTTGCTGGCATATTGAGTGCAGCACTTTCAAAGCATCATCTTTTAGGATTTGAAAGAGCTCAACTGGATCTCCATCACCTTCATGAGCTTTGTTCGTAGTGACACTTCCTGAGGCCCACTTCACTTTGCATTCCAAGATGTCTGCCTCTAGCTGAGTGGTCACACCATCGTGGTTATCTGGATCATGAAGAAGTTATTTTTTAATAGTTCTTCTGTGTATTCTTGCCACCTCTTCTTAATATCTTCTGCTTCTGTTAGGTTCATACCATTTCTGTACTTTATTGTGCCCATCTTTGCATGAACAGTTCCCTTGGTATCTCAAATTTTCTTAAAGAGATCTCTAGTCTTTCCCATTCTATTGTTTTCCTCAATTTGTTTACATTGATCACTGAGGAAGGCTTTCTTATCTCTCCTTGCCATTCTTTGGAACTCTTCATTCACATGGCTATGGTGAAGTCGCTCAGTCGTGTCCAACTCTTTGGGACCTCGTGGACTGTAGCCCACCAGGCTCCTCTGTCCATGGGATTCTCCAGGCAAGAATACTGGAGTGGGTTGCCATTTCCTTCTCCAGGGGATCTTCCTGACCCAGGGATAGAACCCAGGTCTCCCGCATTGAGGGTAGATGCTTTAACCTCTGAGCCACCTGGGAAGCCCTTTCCTTTTTTCCTTTGCCTTTCGCTTCTCTTCTTTTCACAGCTGTTTGTAAGGCCTCCTCAGGCAACCATTTTGCCTTTTTGCATTTCTTTTTCTTGGGAATGGTCTCAGTCACTGCCTTCTGTACAATGTCACGAACTTTCGTCCATAGTTCTTCAGGCCCTCTATAAGATCTAATCCCTTGAATCTATTTGTCACTTCCACTGTATGGTTGTAAGGGATTCGTTTTAGGTCATGCCTGAATGGTCTAGTGGTTTTTCCTGTTTTCTTCAATTTAAGTCTGAATTTGGCAATAAGGAGTTCATGATCTGAGCCACAGTCAGCTCCTGGTCTTGTTTTTGCTGACTGTATAGAGCTTCTCCATCTTCGGTTGCAAAGAATATAATCAATCTGATTTGAGGATTGAGTATCTGGTGATGTCCATGTGTAGAGTCTTCTCTTGTGTTGTTGGAAGAGGGTGTTTGCTAGATTTAACATAATCCTAGCACATCATTTTATAAATACAGACAGATGGATTCTAAAGTTTATATATAAAAAAAGCAAAACCATTTTTTTCTAGAATCTGTGTGTGTGTGTTAGTTGCTTAGTCATGTGCAACTCTTTGTGACCCCATGGACTGTAGTTCGCCAGGCTCCTCTGTCCATAGGATTCTCCAGGCATGTATACTGGAGTGTACATTCCCTTCTCCAGGGGATCTTCCCAACCCAGGGACTGAATCCAGGTCTCCCACCTTGCAGGCAGAGCCTCTGAGACACCAGGAAGCCCAATGTCAATTCTTCCCAACTTGATATATAGTTTTAACATAATGCAAGCACACTATTTTGTAGATACAGACAAACTGATTCTGAGGTTTATATATGTTAAAAAAATTTTTTCTAGAGTTCGTATATATGTGTTAATATATGATATTTGTTTTTCTCTTTCTGACTTACTTCACTCTGTATAACAGGCTCTAGGTTCATCCACCTAACTAGAACTTACTCAGTTTTGATGAAGCTACTTGCAGGGAAAGAATGGAGGCTCAGCTGTAGAGAATGCACTTGTGGACACAGTAGGGGAAGGAGTGGGATGAATGGAGAAAGTAGTATCAACATATATATATAACCATGTGTAAAATACATAGCTGGTGAGAAGTTGCTATGTAACCAAGGAAGCACATACTGGTACTTTGGGGGGATGTAGAGGGGTGGGCTAGAGGGAGGGGAAAGAAGCTCGAGAGGAAGGGGATATATGTATAATTATGACTGATTCGTGTCATTGTATGGCAGAAATGAATACAACATTGTAAAGCAATTTTCCTCCAACTACAAAAATAAATAGAAAAAAAATTAGAAGTATGTACCCAGGAAAAAAAAAGAAAGCAAGACTCAGAATGGCCAACATAATGCTGAAAATAAAAAACAAATTTGGAAGACTGACAGCAGTGAGCTTCAAAACTTACTATAAACCTACAGTAATCAAGGCAGCATGGTATTAGAAAAAGAATAGACACATAGTTCAGTGGGACAGGAAAGAAACCCCAGAAATAGACCCCACAACTATAGTCAACTGATCCTTGACAAAAGAGCAAAGGCGATTTAATCAGGAGAAGATAGAAGATAGTGTTTTAAACAAATGTGCTTGGAAACATTTTGATTTGTGTAAGCAAAAAATGTATTTAAACATAGACTTTACACTTTTCAAAAAACTAACTCAAAATGAATCACAGATCTAAAAGAAAACTTTGGGAGTATAACATAAGAGAAAATCTTAAATTTGAAGTTTTAGATACAGCACCAAAAACACAATTCATAAAAGAAATGATTGATTAGTTGGTCTTTATTAAAGTTAAAACCTTCTACTTTGAAAAAGAGACTGTTTTGCAAATGAAAAGACAAATCACAGATTGTGAGAAAATCTTTGTAAAACACAGATCTTACAAAAGAACTGGTATCCAAAATATACAAAGAACTCTTAAAACTCAACAACAAAAGAAACACACAGCCCAAGTAAAAATGGGGAAAAGATATGAACAGACACTTTACTAGAAAAGATATACAGATGGGTAATAAGCATATGAAAGATGTTCAACATCATTTGTCATTAGGGAACTGCAAATTAAAACAACAAGATACCATTATACTAGTAGAATGGCTAAGATTCAAAACTGAAAACACCAAATGCTAGTGAGGATGTGAAGTAACAGGAACACTCACTCATTGCTGACTGGAATGCAAAATGACATAGCTATTTTAGAAGACAATTTGGCAGTTTCTTACACAGCTAAGCATATTTTACCATATGACAGAGTAATTGCACTCTAGGTATTTACTCAATTGAGTTGAAAAGGTTTGTTCATAAAAACAAGCACATGAATGCTTATAACAGCTATATTTTGATTATTCACCCCAAACTACAAGAAACTGTGTTGTCCTTTCATGGGTGAATAAATAATTTTTGAAAGCGACAGCTGTTCTGTCGTGTCAGACTCTTTGCAACCTGCCCGGCTCCTCTGTCCATGGAATTTCCCAGGCAAGGATAATGGAGTGGGCAGCCATTCCTTTCTTCAGGGGATCTTCCTCACCCGGGAATCAAACCTGAGCCTCCGGCAGTGAAGGCAGATTCTTTACCATCTGAGCCATCTGAGAAGCCAAATAAATCGTGGTACATCCAAGCAATGGAAGATTTCCAGTGATGAAAGGAAATGAGCTTCCAAGCCACATAAAGCTATGGAGGAAACTTAAATGTATCTTCTTTGGTGAAAAAAACCATTCTGAAAAGGCTACCTTCTGTATGATTCCAGTTATATGTCATTCTGGGAAAGGTAAAATAATGAAGATATTAGAAAGGTTAGTGATTGCCAGGAGTTTGGCAGGGAGGTGAGAGGAATGAATAGATGTAGCACAGGGGATTGGTGGTAAAAATATTCAGTATGATTGTCTGATGGTGGATACATGACATTCAGTTCAGTTCAGTTCAGTCACTCAGCTGTGTCTGACTCTTTGCGATCCCATGAAACGCAGCACGCCAGGCCTCCCTGTCCATCACCAACTCC
>SJYX01009579.1:378019-433311 GCA_006410675.1 Oreotragus oreotragus | reverse complement strand
AGTCCATGATGCCATCCAGCCATCTCATCCTCGGTCGTCCCCTTCTCCTCCTGCCCCCAATCCCTCCCAGCATCAGAGTCTTTTCCAATGAGTCAACTCTTCGCATGAGGTGGCCAAAGTACTGGAGTTTGAGCTTTAGCGTCATTCCTTCCAAAGAAATCCCAGGGTTGATCTCCTTCAGAATGGACTGGTTGGATCTCCTTGCAGTCCAAGGGACTCTCAAGGGTCTTCTCCAACACCACAGTTCAAAAGCATCAATTCTTCGGCGCTCAGCCTTCTTCACAGTGCAACTCTCACATCCATACATGACCACAGGAAAAACCATAATCTTGACTAGATGGACCTTAGTCAGTAAAGTGAGAATTGGACTATAAAGAAAGCTGAAGTCCAAAGAATTGATGCTTAGGAACTATGGTGTTGGAGAAAACTCTTGAGAGTGTCTTGGACTGCAAGGAGATCAAACCAGTCAATTCTAAAGGAAATCAGTCCTGAATATTCATTGGAAGGACTGATGCTGAAGCTGAAACTCCAATACTTTGGCCACCTGATGTGAAGAACTGACTCATTAGAAAAGACCCTGATGCTGGGAGAGATTGAAGGTAGGAGGAGAAGGGGACAACAGAGGATAAGATGGTTGGATGGCATCACCGACTGGATGGACATGAGTTTGAGCCAGTTCCTAGAGTTGGTAATGGATAGAGAAACCTGGCCTGCTGCAGTCCATGGGGTCGCAAAGAGTCAGACACGACTGAGCAACTGAACTAAAACTGAACATGAGATTTTACCTCTGCGATCTTCTTTCTCCAAGTCTATGACTCCAGTCTTACCAGAAGAAAAACATCAGATAAGTTCCAGTCAAGGAACATCCAACAATATACTTTACCAGTATTCCTGAAAAGTGTTAAGGGTTTTAACACTTTAGCAAAGACAAGGAAAATTCTGAAACACCTGTCAAAGCCAAGAGAAGTCTAAGGAGACATGACAATCAAATGTAACATGGAATCCTGAATGGGATTCTGCAATAGAAAAAAGATTGCCAGGTAAAATCAAGGGAAATCTGAGTAAACTGTGGACTTTAGTTAATAATAATAATGTTATCACTATTGGTTCATTAATTGTCCAAATACTCCCAGTGGATCAGCAGTAAAGAATCCGCCTGCAATGCGGGAGACACAGGTTCCATCCCTTGCTTGGGAGGATCCCCTGAAGAAGAAAATGGCAACCCACACCAGTAATCTTGCTGAGAAAATCCCATGGACAGAGAAGCCTGGTAGACTAGAGTTCATGGCGTCACAAAAGAGTCAGACGTGACTCAGGGAGTAAACAACAATGGACTTTAGCTAACAATAGTAATGTACCACTATTGGTTCATTAATTGTGCAGACATCCAACACCTAATGTGAGATATTACTAATAGGGAAAATTGTGTGTTAATATGGGAAAACCTATACTACCTGCTGATTTTTTCCTGTAAATATAAAACTGTACTAAAAACAAGGCCTATTGATTAAAAAACAGAGTGACATGACTTGTGAAATTCAGGAGATGGCCCAGCCTGCAGGTACCTCACACTCCTAAGACCAAGGTCCTTCTGTCACATGCCCTTGCCTTTTGCCATTAGTGACTGATATGAACTCTTTCAGTTATGGCCAGTGCTATCTAGGATGAGCTGGAAAGCTCATCACATAAGTCACTCTCTATCTTCTTACGAGTTGGGCCAATTCTGTACCTCCTGCCCACATCTCTGAATGGTTAACAACTGCTCATGGGCAGAAGGGGGATGGGGGAGGGGGAGGAGATAGTCTTACCCCCAACAGAGTTTATGGAAGTTCAGGAACATATACCATATACAACTTAAGCCTCATGTTTATGTCTGGGAATATATTAAATGCCATCTGCCTAACCATTTGCCATGTTATAAATTAAGGCAACATCAACAATGCTACAACGCCAAGGAGTACTCTGCTGTCTACCAGTTTGATATTAAATGGGTTTTGTTACCAAACTCTCCTTACAAACAAGAAAAGAACAGTTGTAAGCCTTCTGGAGGAGCAGATGGTCTCGGAGGCTTCCCAACGCTGGCTTGCTGTGAAAGTTACAGGGTTTACATTTTCTTTGCTCTAAAGAGTTGACTGAGTTATGGCTGCTATGCAGGAGAGCAAACATTGGGTGGGGGTGTTTAAACCCTGGCCCTGCCACTTTCTTGCTGTGTGAACTTTGGTAGGTTACCTAACGTATTGGAATCTCAGTTTTGTCACCTGTAAAATGGGGGTAACAACATCAACCTTAAGATATAAATGAGAAAACCCAAGGTTCCTCTAACTGCCCTTGAGTTCCAAGAAGGAATACATTTTCCCCTTGACCTAACGCGCATACACACTCACACACATAATGGAAACAAAGCTTTCATTAGCAAAGCTAATCCTTGCAATGCAAGATATACTTTGATGTTTTCTATCGTAATACAATCTAATCTATTCTGTTTTCTCCTCTCTGTTTCACAGGCAACCCAGGAGCTCATTTTAGATCCACTAAAGGCTTACAATGTACACACTGCTATATTCAAAATGGATAACTAACAAGGACCTATTGTATAGCACACAGAACTCTCCTCAATTTACGTGGCAGCCTGGATGGGAGGTGGGTCTGGGGGAGAATGGATACATGTATATGTTTGGCTGAGCCCCTTCACTGTTCACCTGAAACTACCACAGCATTGTTAATCAGTTATACACCAGTGCAAAATAAAAAGTTAAAATTTGAATAAAAAAAAAACACAAAAAGATTGTTTATTCATTTATGTATTTATTTATTTTTGAAACACAAAAACACATACTGCATAAAGTTAGTGGGGAGAAAAGAAGCCAGACTTTTCTTGCAAAGTCAGTTTGATTTACGTGGTTGCTTTGACCAAGAGGACTGACTTGACTAATTAGATTGCACCATGTACACATAAGTTAAATGTATTCATAAATTAAATGGGTAAAATCAAGATAGTGTATTTAAACACAGAAAAAAAAATGCTTGACAGGTGAAAGTTATGCAGTAAGTGCTAGCAGATAATATAGTGATCAGTGGCATTATTATTGATTGTGGCAAAGTGATGTGAAGAGGTAGAATATAAAACCACATCAATCCGTTCCCACAAAGCCAGTCAGTAGGCTAGCTCTTTCCTAACCTCGAATTCTATCTACTAACAAAAGCAGTAGCATTTTAGTCTTTCCAGTGTCCAGCCCAGTGTAGTGATAGAAACTTCAGTGCTTACTCCAGGAGGAGACTCTCCCCTCTTTCAGCTCCCACAAGGAGCTGTCTCCCCACAAGGTCAGCTTCTCTCTCTTCCTCACTTTCCTACCATTTCAGAGTCTCCAGCAGGACTAACCCCCCATGTCCATGACAATGACCTGCTCTGCTCATGAATGCACCCTGTATTAGACTGTTCCCTTCCCCATTGCTCTTCCCTCCTCCCCTACCACCAGTGCTTCTTGGGATCACCTTCAAAAAAAAAAAAAAAAAAAAACTACTTGCCTGCACTCACACTCTTGTCTCAGGATCTACTTCTGGGAGAATGCATCTTCAGTGAGTCCCCTGCACATAATCTATCCTTAAAGTGCCTGTGAAATCAGCCTCAGGACAGATAGAGGGGTAATAGGACAGGTGGCTCAGTGATAAAGAATCTTCCTACCAATGCAAGAGACACAGGAGATGCAGGTTTGATCCCTGGGTTATGAAGATCCCCTGGAGGAGGAAATGGCAACCCACTCCAGTATTCTTGCCTGGAGAATCCCATGGACAGAGGAGCCTAGCGGGCTGCAGTTCTTGGGGTCACAAAAAGTCGGACACGACTTAGCACACATCCATGATAATGGCTATGAACATCACTCAATGTGTGGCNGAGGAGGAAATGGCAACCCACTCCAGTATTCTTGCCTGGAGAATCCCATGGACAGAGGAGCCTAGCGGGCTGCAGTTCTTGGGGTCACAAAAAGTCGGACACGACTTAGCACACATCCATGATAATGGCTATGAACATCACTCAATGTGTGGCAAATTATAAATTATTAAAGTAAAAACTAGGAATGTTCAGGCCTGCTCACTGTTCTGTTTGGGACCTATAGACTTATCAAAGCTACTTTCACCCATGCTGGCTCCGGTCTTTGCTGGGAACAAGTAAAGATGGTGCACCAGTCCTCACCTTGAGCAGAGGCCAACCTTGAGGACTTAGCTGCTTTTCCCCTTTGTCATTTCCTCTTTTCATGGATGAAGCCTCTGACCCTACACAGGTCTGAGTGGTGAAGGGCTTCTTCCAATAATGCATGACATCTATCTCTCCATCTTTTTTTATTGTTTCTTTGCCAACTAAATAAAGTGCTCTGATTTCAAACATGGTGAAAAAATTATTTGCCTATCTCTCTTAAAACATATCTAATACCCTCCAGGTTTAGAAGTGCTAAACCACCCCTTGTATAACTCACTGGAGTGCCCACAAAACTACATTTTCTTCAGACAAAACATATCTTTTATTGGGCTTGTGTCTGTGATAATGATGCAGGTGAATTTTATCATTCCTTTCACCCTACTGGTAATGAACAAATTCACTGCGTATTACTTTGGACTTGATCTCTGGCAAAACACTACTGGAACAAACAATTTGATTTGTCAACACCTTTACAAGGGCTCCTCAATCAATGTCACAAATCCAAATTTAAACAGCAAAGTACATTTGACTGCAAGACCCTAGACTGATTAGAGCTCCGAGTTCAGAGAATTGCTCCAGACAGGGCAGCAATCAGATTATTAACTCCACTTGAAAATACTCTCTGCTGCCCGGGATTAGCATGCATATTTTGATATAGATCGATAAGCAATCTCCTTTCTATAAGAAATGCCTGCAACATTCATTTGGCTGATCAAAGGCAGATATCAGCTGGCTGTGACAGCTAGCTATTGTTTCCCCGCTTTCTTTACAGAAGAGCCTCTATTAAAAAAATTCTCTGGTTCTTTTTCAGCTAATAGTGAAAGCCAACAGAGTCACAAAATCCCATCTCCTTCTCGATACTGAAACACGATTAGTGCAGCAGGGACTTGAGTCTTTTCTGTTCCAACTTAACCCATTTCCACTGTGTTCACTGACAAGAAATGGCAAGTTTCTTTTCCCTCCCCTCCGTCCCCCACTCCCTTCCACTCTGACATTGCTCACAGGTGTAGTGGTCCCAGTCTGGGACTGTTAGAAGGATGGGCCCCATCCTTTGGTATCTAGTTGCTTCCCTGATGAGGTCAAAGTTCATATGTGAAAACAATGATACCGTTTTAAATGAGTTAGCTCAGCTTTAGATTCTGGTTGTGGACACAGAATTGATTCATTGCTTTAAAAGCTGTTATTCAGTCCCTTAACCTTTATCTCTCTCCCCACTTCTTTTCTAAAATATCATTTTCTTGTTGGAAATAATTTCTATTTGTATTCTCTGCCTGTTTTCTCCACCTCAAACTCTTTTCCCCTCACCTACAGCTTTCTTATACTACTAGCTCACTAACGAAAACCTAACTTACACATCAGTTGTTCCCTTCTGTTTGAAGATCCCAATAAATAAAAGCAAGATACAGTCTCTCTCAAGACAGATGGCTAAGGGACAAATGTGGGTTACAGAATAGTTTGCACAGTGTTATTTAGTTTTTATTTAAAAAACAAAAGTATGCTTGTGTTTATATGTGCCTATATACATACATTCACTACATGTATATGTTTGCTATGTATATGCATACACACATAAACACACCTATATAAACACATATGCATGCAAACAGACATATACAAGAAATCCTACAGTCATTGGTTATAGAAGGTTGATTAATGGAGAACTTATGTTCTGCTTCCCTGTTTCTCTTCTCTTAGGATTGTGAAGCTTTTGTGTTATGATTCAGGAAATGAATGACCTTAAGAATGTGAATCAGAAATGTCTCGCATATTCTTACTATGTATATGCTCTGATTTGTTTCTAAGCTTTTTGCCATGAGATGTCGAAATGTTTCTCTTAGATTGTGAAGTCTCTGAAAGCACTTTTTGGTGGGTCGCTCTCAGCGAGCACATCACTGGGCTTGTGTCAATAATATGGCAGCTGCCAGGTGTATTTGGAGAAGGGAATGGCAGACCACTTCAGTATTCTTGCCTTGAGAACCCCATGAACAGCATGAAAAGGCAAAAAGATACGACACTGAAAGATGAACTCCCCAGGTTGGTAGTTCCCCCAATATGCTCCCGGAGAAGAGTGGAGAATTAACTCCAGAAAGAATGAAGAGACAGAGCCAAAGCTAAAACAATGCCCAGTTGTAATGTGACTGGTAATGGAAGTAAAATCCAGTGCTGTAAAGAACAAAATTGCATAGGAATCTGGAATGTTATGTCCATGAATCAAGGTAAATTAGAAGTGGTCAGACAGGAGATGGCAAGAGTGAACAACGACATTTTAGGAATCAATGAACTAAAATGGACCAGAATGGGCAAATTTAATTCAGATCACCATTATATCTACTATTGTGGCCAAGAATTCCTTAGAAGAAATGGAGTAGCCCTCATAGTCAACAAAAGAGACCGAAATGCAGTATTTGAGTGCAATCTCAAAAACAACAGAATGATCTCTGTTCATTTCCAAGGCAAACCAGTCAATATCACAGTAACCCAAGATTATGCCTCAACCACTAATGCTGAAGAAGCTTAAGTTAAATGGTTCTATGATGACCTACAAGACCTTGTAGAACTAACACCAAAAAAGATATCATTTTCATCACAGGGGACTGGAATGCAAAAGTAAAAAGTCAAGAGATACTTGGAGCAACAGGTAAGTTTGGCCTTAGAGTACAAAATGAAACAGGGCAAAGGCTAACAGAGTTTTGCCAAGAGAACGCACTGGTCATAGCGATCAACCTTGTCCAACAATACAAGAGATGACTCTACACATGGACATCACCAGATGGTCAATATTGAAATCAGATCAATTATATTCTTCACAGACAAATATGAAGAAGCTCTAAGCAATCAGCAAAAATAAGACCAGGTGCTGACTGTGGCTCAGAACATGAACTCCTTATTGCAAAATTCAGACGTAAATTGAAGAAAGTAGGGAAAACCATTCATGTATGACCTAAATCACAGTCTTATGATTATACAGTGGAAGTGACAAATAGATTCAAGGGATTTGATCTGATAGACTGCCTGAAGAACTATGGATGGAGGTTTATGACATTGTTCAGGAGGTGGTGATCTAGACCATCCCCAAGAAAGAGAAATGCAAAAAGGCAAAATGGTTGTCTGAGGAGGCCTTACAAACAGCTATGAAAAGAAGAGAAGTGAAAGGCAAAGGAGAAAAGGAAAGATATAGCCATCTGAATGCAGAGTTTCAAAGAATAGCAAGGAGAGATTAAAAAAAAAAAAAGACTTCCTCAATGATCAATGCAAAGAAAATAGAATGGGAAAGACTAGAGATCTCTTCAAGAAAACTAGAGATACCAAGGGAACATTTCATGTAAAGATGAGCATAATAAAGGACAGAAATGGTGTGGACCTAATAGAAGCAGAAGATATTAAGAAGAGGTGGCAAGAAGACACGNTGATCAATGCAAAGAAAATAGAATGGGAAAGACTAGAGATCTCTTCAAGAAAACTAGAGATACCAAGGGAACATTTCATGTAAAGATGAGCATAATAAAGGACAGAAATGGTATGGACCTAATAGAAGCAGAAGATATTAAGAAGAGGTGGCAAGAAGACACGGAAGAACTGCACAAAAAATATCTTAATGACCCAGATAACCACCTAGAGCCAGACATCCTGGAATAAGAAGTCAATGGGCCTTAGGAAGCATCACCATGAGCAAAGCTAGTGGAGGTGATGGAATTCCAGTTGAGCTATTTCAAATCCAAAAAGATGATGCTGTGAAAGTGCTGCACTCAATATGCCAGCAAATTTGAAAAACTCAGCAGTGGCCACAGGACTGGAAAAGTTCAGTTTTCATTCCAATCCCAAAGAAAGGCAATGGCAAAGAATGTCAAACTAGTGAACAACTGCACTCATCTCATACGCTAGCAAAGTAATGCTCAAAATTCTCCAAGCCAGGCTTCAATACTATATGAACTGAGAAATTCCCAGTGTTCAAGCTGAATTTAGAAAAGGCAAAGGAACCAGAGATCAAATTGCCAGCATCTGTTGGATCATCGAAAATACAAGAGAGTTTCATAAAAATATCTACTTCTGCTTTATTGACTATGCCAAAGCCTTTGACTGTGTAGATCACAACAAACTGTAGAAGTCTTCAAGAGATGGGAATACCAGACCACCTGACCTGTCTCCTGAGAAATGTGTGTGCAGTTCAAGAGTTAGAACTGGACATGGAACAACAGACATGGAACAACAGACTGTTTCCAAATTGGGAAAGGACTACATCAAGGCTGTATATTGCCACCATGCTTATTCAACTTATATGCAGAGCACATCATGCAAAATACCAGGCTAGATGAAGCACAAGCTAGGATCAAGATTGCCAGGAGAAATATCAATAACCTCAGATATGCAGATGACACCACCCTTATGGCAAAAAACGAAGAGGAACCAAAGAGCCTCTTGATGAAAGTGAAAAAGGAGAGTGAAAAAGCTAGCTTAAAATTCAACATTCAAATAAAGAAGATCATGGCATCCGGTCCCATCACTTCATGGTAAATAGATGGCAATGGAAACAGTGATAGACTTTATTTTGGGAGCTCCAAAATCACTGCAAATGGTGACTGCAGCCATGAAATTAAAAGACACTTGCTCCTTGGAAGAAAAGTTATGACCAACCTAGACAACGTATTAAAAAGCAGAGACATTACTTTGCCAACAAAGGTCCATCTAGTCAAAGCTATGGTTTTTACAGTAGTCATGCATGGATGTGAGAGTTGGACCATGAACAAAGGTGAATGCTGAAGAATTGATGCTTTTGAACTGTGGTGTTGGAGAAGACTCTTGACAGTCCCTTGGACTGCAAGGAGATCAAATCAATCAATCCTAAAGGAAATCAATCAGTCCTGAATATGCACTGGAAGGACTGATGCTGAAGCTGAAACTCCAATACTTTGGCCACCTGATGTGAAGAACTGACTCACTGGAGAAGACCCTGATGTTGGGAAAGACTGAAGGCAGGAGGAGAGGGGGACAACAGAGAATGAGATGGTTGGGTAGCATCACCAACTCAATGGACAGGATTTTGAGCAATCTCTGGGAATTGGTGATGGACAAGGAAGTCTGGCTTGTTGCAGTCCATGGGGTTGCAATAAGTCAGATATGACTGAGTGACTTAACTGAACTGAACTGAGGTGTGTGGTAAGAGGGTGGTGATGGACTCTGAAGGATTATTTGATTTGTTTTAAAATCTCACAGGATCTGAATGGACTATGGGGAAGCAGAGCTTCAAGGAGTGAAAATCTACATTTTAGTATGGCTTAAAATAAATGCACTTGAATAGAGTCATCTGAGGTATACCTGAAACCACACAAATAGATAACATCCAGGAGATTGGAAACTGTAATAAAGAGGTAAAAGTATGCAGTAATATATCATTTTAGAGGACTTAAAACTTTGAAGTACTTAAAACACTGAGTATTTCCTTGAAATCTTTAATTTTTCTCTCTGTCAATATAAGATTTGATATATTAAATATTACAAATATCTCTGAAAAGGGATATAATAAGCCTAAACTTTGTCCAAGTAACTTCAAAAGTGCTGAAAGTGGAATTTAGGACATCCTTTGAGTTTCTTTAGATAGATATCCTTTACAGGTTTACATTATCCTGCGCTTCCCAGGTGGCACTTGTGGTAAAGAATCTGCCTGCCCATGCAGGAGACACAAGACATGCAGGTTTGATACCTGGGTCGAGAAGATCCCCTGGAAGAAGGCACAGCAACCCACTCCAATATTCTTACCTGAATAATCCCAAGGACAGAGGAGCCTGGCAGGCTACAGTCCATGGGATTGCAAAGAATCAGACGTGATTGAGCATGGCGCAGCAAGTGCAACCTCCACAGTAACGTGGTGGGCTAATTCCCACATTGCAGATATTTATTCCCCTCTTATAGATAAGGAAACTGCAGTTCAAATGGCTGAATCAATTACTCATGACTTTCGATTCAGATCTGACTATAAGCTGGGAAGAAGAGAGACTTAAACTTCAATGGCATCTGGAAGCACCTTATTATCACATGATGTAACTAATTTTTAGTGTCAAAAAACCAAGTTGTAAAAGTGGCATTCGTGAAAAGATCTCTTTCTCAGGAAAACAACAGAATTGATTCTTATGATTGATGTAGAATCTTGCTTTGAGAGTCATAATTTTAACATACTCATAGGAACTGGAGGACTCTGCCATTTCTGATGAACTTTAGTTATATTGATTTAGAAAATCTTGGACTTCCCTGGAAGCTCAGATGGTAAAGCGTCTGCTTTCAATGCAGAAGACCTGGGTTCAATCCCTAGGTCAGGAAGATCCCCTTCTCCATGGAGAAGGAAATGGCAACCCACTCCAGTGTTCTTGCCTGGAATATTCCATGGAGGGAGGAGCCTGGTAGGCTACAGTCCATGGGGTCACAAAGATTCGGATTTAGTCCCAATAAATAATTAAATTTGATAGAAATGTATATAAACATGACTTAGTAGGGGCATGCTTCCATCTCTTTCTGATTAAAACAGGCATCCTGGCTGAACCTCTTACTGGTTGGGCAACTTTGGTCAAATTTCCTAACTTCTCTGTGATGTCTTTGCTAAACAGGATAGTAATAATGGTGTCTACCTTGTGTGGTTGCTGTGAGGTTTAAGCAAGATGACATGTGTGAAGTACTGGAAATAGCACTGGAACACGCTATTTTAAAAACTGTATTGATAACATTTATTTTGTACTCATTTTTAAACTTATTTCTGTTGCATTTCCAGCTTATACATAATTTAACAGACACATTACAGCTTTATGAGTTATTTGCAGACACTGCGCTGATATAGATACCTTTTCTTAGAGATAAAAAAAACAACATAAGGAATGAACATGAGACGCAGGGCCACCTCTGGTAATTACACAACCATTTAGCTCTGTGGCAGCCCCTGTAATAGAAGGTTGTTGTCGTTCAGTCACTAAGTCATGTCCAACTCTTTTGTGACCCCATGAACTATAACCACCAGGCTCCACTGTCCGTGGGATTTCTCAGGCAAGAATGCTCACATTGGTTGCCATTTCTTTTTCCAGGGGATCGTCCCAACCCAGGAATCGAATCCGCATCTCCTGCATTGCAGGCAGGTTCTTTACCACTGAGCCACCTGGGAAGCCCATAATAGAAGGGCTTTATTTACTTTACTTATTTACTCAATAAATATTAGGAGTTATTAGGAACAGCAACAGTACATTTCCTCAAGCCTTGGTTTTCTTATCTAACCAGACAATCAGGAGCTAGAAAAAAAAAAAAAATGGAGTTTTTTTTTTCTTTTTTAAGTGGATCTTTCTACTTATAACATTTTCTGATTGATTAGGTCATTTTCCCCTCTTTTGCTGTAAAGACACAGATCTTTAGCTGCAGTTATTGAAAATGGCTATATTTGTTCCCAACATTCTTAAATTGTCAAAATAATTTCATATACTTTATCGCTCATGAAACATCCTGAGATGAGGTGAATGCAGAATTATTTGAGAAATATTTATTAAGCATCTACTGTGTGCCAAGGCATCGTGTTAGGTGCTAACATGCCAAAATGCTAATGTGTTTGCCCTCTGGAACCTCATAGTCTCATGAAAAATTATTAGTCTAGTTTGAAATAAAGGCATGCAGAAATAAAGTAAATTTTTCTTTAAGCATCAAAACCTGGGGCTTCTTCATTCCCAGTTTTGTTCCATGAAGATAGTGGGCTTGTGGCCTGCAAGCCACAAAGGTCTCAGGAAAGAAGGAAAGGAAGGAGGGACGGAAGGACAGTTTTACTCAGGATCAGTTGACAATGGTTAACTGTAATCCGGGGCTGGAGTTCTAGCTGGAATTATAAATGAGAAAACAGTCTAATCATCATCTAATAAACACAATTTAACTACTTTGGGGGACCTGTCCAAATAGTCTGTCCAAGAAGGAAACTACTAGCTTGACCTTCATCATTCTTGACCTTGATTTGTATGTATTATGCTTGTTTTCATTATGTTCCTACCCCTATAACTTTAGGTTTGAAAATTCAGCTTTCCGTGTGCCTGAGCTTGTTTCTGAAACCATCAGATCTGGCCACCTCAAAGGCCGTGAACTTACAAAGGAAAGCATTTTTCATAAGGTCTGGCCACGTGAGAACGTAACTGAAGTAGGAACTCACTTCCAAGCAGTAGGTATTAAGGTTCTCTGGACTTCCATGATGCCAATTTACATGTCAGTCATTTTCTTGGCACTCTAAGTGGCAAACCCTCAAAAGTGTCATCATCAGAAAAGACAACAAATTTCCCTTGCCAGGAGAACAAATTGCCAGGCCAATTGGGTTTTGCTGTCTTGGTGTTGTGTGGTAACTGCCTGCCTTGGGCATTTTCCTAAGCACCTTCCTGCTACAATCTGTTATATATAATGACTTGGCAAATATATTTCTTCTTCCCTGCCTGAGGAAGAAAAATGGTTTTCATTTCTAGTCCAATAATATAGGACTTCTGCAGCAAGAAAAGTGAATCTAACTTTTTGATCCACCTGGTCAAGCCAAAAAGGACATTAGGATCATGTTACTAACCATCTAGGCCTGTGTCCTATATCAAATCATGGCTTTTTCCTTGTGAGAATGATGCTGTTGACAAGGATTCAGACAATTTAAGGGCATGCCTGATGAAAAATCTAGTTTTTCTCCTTGGCCTGCCACAGATAAATCAAATGCAAAGTTTGTGAGAATCACAATGGGTGTCCCTTTGTGGAGACACTTTCTCCCTTTGAAGTGAAAGATTAAGTGCAAGAGGCAATCCAGATTATTGGATAACTGTAAGAATCAATGAATGAAAAATATTCTTCTCTGTTGAATGGGGTAATTTATTCTCATCAATGGCACAAGAGGTCAGAGAATGGTTCTTGCTTCATTAGCTCCCTCACTGCAAGACAGTTCTGTCTGGGGCTACCCAAGGGACTGTCTATACTAGGACACAGTCAACATCCCTAACTTGTAGTGTTATTGGAAGTAAAAGTTGCTGAAAGACAGTAAATTGCTATGTTGGCTCAGAGGGTAAAGCGTCTGCCTGCAATGCAAGAGACCCGGGTTCGATTCCTGGGTCAGGAAGATCCCCTGGAGAAGGAAATGGCAACCCACTCCAGTACCCTTGCCTGGAAAATCCCATGGATGGAGAAGCCTGGTAGGCTACAGTCCATGAGGTCGCAAAGAGTTGGACACGACTGAGCGACTTCATTTAACTCAACTTATGTTTCCTAATACTCAGATGATTCACTTAGTGTGTGGGGACAAATGCCATCCTTACACTGCCCGGTTTGATTTGGAAAATTATAGTGATTTGTGAGTCTACAAAATAAAGGTCATTTAGCAGATTCACATCATCTTGCCCATAAGACCTTCTTCCAAATGTATTTTGGAGGATATTTTCTACAAGTATCCCAGGGTCCAACACATAAAAGTTATTTACTAAATGTTTCTTAACATTGTCTTTACATTAAAAAAAATGTATATTTGTGTTTGGCACATAATAGGTATTCATTAAAAAATAGCTATTTTTAATAAGGAAATTATATGATATGCTATTAATTATAATAATGTAGTTTTTGTCCTAAATCTAATCTTTATAATCCAGTGGGAGAAGCATTAGAACTACACATATGAGTTCACATACCATGATACAAGCAAAGATAAATATATGCACAAAGTGTTACAATCACGCAGAAGAGAAGGGGGTAGTTGAGGAAGGCCTTATAATGGAGGTAATGGCTGAGCAGATTTGAAAGATGAAGGGGAGTTAGGGAGGTGAGGCTGGGTAAGCAGGGAAAAGTATTTTATGCCAAAGGAAACTGTGAAAGACACAAAGGCACAAATACTCAGTTTGTGTGCCAAACTGTAACTAAATCAGTTTGGGAAGATTGTGGTTTATCTTGCTAAACATTCCATATGCACAATGTGGAAGACAAAGTGAATTCTTCTTTTGTTGCATAGTTTTCTATAAATTCAAAATTAGATCTAGTGGCTAATCGTACTCTTAAAGTCTTTTATGCTCTTACTGATTTTCTCTCTACTTGCTATATTGATTATTAAGAATTATTGAAATCTCCAAATGTTACTGTGGATTTTTTTTTACAGTTTTATCAGTTTTGCTTCATCTATTTTGAACATCTACTACTAAATGTATAAGCTCTTAACATCATTTAAGTATTCCTGATGAAATTAACTTATCATTACAAAGTTACTTTCTTGTGTTCAGTAATGCTGTTTGCTCTGAAACCTACTTTGCCTGGCATTGCTATTCTTTTGCTTTTAGCCTATTTATGTCTATTCAGTGGCTCAGCTGGTTAAGACTCTGCCTGCAGTGTGGGAGACTTGGGTTTGATCCCCAGGTTGGGAAGATCCACTGAAGAAGGGAAAGGCTATCCACTCCAGTATTCTGGCCTGGAGAATTCCACGGACTATATAGTCCATGGGGTTGCAAAGAGTTGGACAGGATTGAGAGACTTTCACTTTCACTTTAAAGTACAACTATTGTAGGCAGCATATAGTTGGGTTCTTGTTTGTTCATCCAACTTGACAACCTCTGCTTTTTAATTAGTGTTTAGACTATTTACATTTAATATAATTATTGGCATAATTAATAAAAATATAGTATTTTACTAGTTGCTTTTTACTGATTTCATTTATTCATATTCATTTTCCTTATTTTTCCAAAAGTTTGGTATTAAGTACTTTTTATGACTCCTTTTTTTAATCACCTTTGCTGATTTTTTAACTATAACTGTTTTGTTATTTTACTGGCTGCTTTAGAATTTCTGTGCACTTTAAACTTACCACTATCTACCTTCAAGTAATATTATACCAACTCATGTAGCCTAAAAGAACTTTGGAATAATTACCTTCACTTCTCCTTTCTCAGTCATTGTGTTATTGTTACTATATGTTTTATTTCTATATATGCTATACACTTTATATCACATTATTAACTTTATATCACATTAGTATCAATTCTCATATAAAGAGTTAGTTATATTTTAAAGATATTTAAATAACAAAAAAAACTTAGTTATTTATCCATGTGGTTACCATTTCTGGAACTCTGAATTTGTGTGTGTGTGTGTGTGTGTGTATATCCATATTTCCATTTGGTACCACTTCTATCTGCCTGAAGGACTTACTTTAATGTTTCTCACACTGTGAGTCTCCTCCAAGATTTTGCTCTTCTGAAAAGAAATATCTTTTTTTTTTTTACTTTACATATCAAACTTTATATTTTATATAACAGTTTCAGATTTACAGAAAAATTGTGAAGATAGGTGGGAGGTGAGATAGAAAGAGAGCGGACCTAGCACTTAGAGGATGCCATTTGAGTNCTCACACTGTGAGTCTCCTCCAAGATTTTGCTCTTCTGAAAAGAAATATCTTTTTTTTTTTACTTTACATATCAAACTTTATATTTTATATAACAGTTTCAGATTTACAGAAAAATTGTGAAGATAGGTGGGAGGTGAGATAGAAAGAGAGCGGACCTAGCACTTAGAGGATGCCATTTGAGTTGCACTAGCTATAGTCCAGAAAATACATTTCAGACCCAGTACATGGGAATGACAATGGAGAGGAAAGGTAGACTTCAAAAGTGATTAGGAAGTGCATGTGATAGGAATTGTGGGCTGGCAGCCAAATGACTGTGGTGGTGATGAGCTTATCAGTCTATGACCTGTTAGGAAAACATGAGCCACTTTAGATTTTTAAACTGAGAGGAGTTTAGCTCAAGGTATTAGTTACAACATTTTGGGGAAAGCTGAAACATCAAAACAGGAAACAGATATGATCTGGAAACTGCGAACCTACTACTGCCTCTGGGATGAAGCCCCAAAACTCTGCTTCACTGCTCCTGTTACTGGAAGCGTAAACGTATGGTGCTAACCAGTGGTCGACGCAGCTGACTCTAGTATTAGTGGAGCTGCTGCTGAGATGCTGCTGGAAACCCAGATGTTGAAGCTGTGTGAGTCACCTCTGCTACTGTCTGCAGAAGTGTCACCTGAAGTAGACAAGCTTCTAGCTTGTCTCTGCCTTCTACCCTGTCGAGAATGCTGCCTCCTGGAACCAAGTAGGCAAGGGGATTTAAGTAAAAAGAGTTTGCAGACTTCCAGATTAAGAGGTACAGAGGAAACAGAAGAATGGATATGAGATGAGAGGCCACAATATATAATACACATTTGGCACAGAAAGTAAGAGATGGGGGTATGGTTTCTATTTGTGCTAAAGAAGGAGATACTGGAAAGTTATCCCAGGGATCTATCAGTTATATCATGTTTCTTGTTCCATAGGAAGGCTAAAATCACCTCTCGACTCAAAGAGAGAAAATTTGGTGCCTGGACTCAGGTCACCATTACACGCTTTCCTGTCATAATAGCTATGGTAATTGCAATTAAGGCTTCCCTGGTGCCTCAGTGGTAAATAATCTGCCTGCCAGAGCAGGAGACACAGGTTCAGTCTCTGGGTTGGGAAGATCCCCTGAAGAAGGAAATGGCAACCCCCTCCAGTGTGCTTGCCTGGGAAATCCCATGGACACAGGAACCTGGAAAGCTACAGTCAACAGAGCTGCAAAAGAGTCGGATAAACTCAACAACAACAATTGTAATTAAATAATTAAGTGAGACTATAAACTCTGTGAGGGTAGAGCGTGTTTGCCTTGCATGCATACATGCTAAGTAGCTTAGCTGTATTTGACCCTTTGTGACCCTATGGATCGTAGCCCTCCAGGCTCTTCTGTCCATGGGATTCTTTAGGAAAGAACACTGGAGTGGGTTGCCATGTCCTCCTCCAGGAGAATCTTCCCAAGCCAGGGATTAAACCCGTGTCATGTTTCCTGCATTGGCAGGTGGGTTCTTTACCACTAGCGCCATTTGGGGATCTGTGTTTGCCTTGGTTACACCTACATCTCAGCATCTTTAAGGGTCTATAGTATAGTATAGCATTAGTTGCTCAGTCGTGTCCATCTCTTTGCAACCCCATGGACTGTAGCCCACCAGGCTCCTCTGTCCATGGAATTCTCCAGGCAAGAATACTGAAGCGGGTAGCCATTTCCTTCTCCAGGGGATCTTCCCAATCCAGGGATCAAACCCAGGTCTCCTGCATTAAAGGCAGATTCTTTACCATCTGAGCCACCAGGGAAGCCCCTTTAATGGTCTGCTGCTGCTGCTGCTGCTGCTAAGTCGCTTCAGTTGTGTCTGACTCTTTGTGACCCCATGGACTACAGCCCACCAGGCTCCTCCATCCACAGAATTTTCCAGGCAAGAGTACTGGAGTGGGTTGCCATTGCCTTCTCTGCTTTAAGGATCTAATACATAGTAAATACTCAACAAATATTTGTTAACCAAATGCATGAGTGATTGTTGAATGAATCCTGTTAGGGAGACCAGACACATAGGTAAAACAAGAAAAAATGTAACCCAATAGTTGCAATAGGACAGAAGAGACTGCAAAACTTTGGATGGTCAGATGGATCTGAAGGTGAGGGAATGTGTTCAGTGAAGGGGAACTGGAGAAGCCTTGTATAGAGTGTATCTGTGTGTCTGGAGCTGAACTGAGCAGGAGGGAGAGGCAGGTCTTGGCCTTTCTCTGGAAACTCCTATTAAGGAGAAACTTAGTGAAAAGAGTACCAGACCGCTTTTATACAGGGCATTCTATATTTCTTCTCTTGCCATCTAGAAACAGACTCCCTGTTTTCATTGGGAAATACAACGACTTTTCCTGTGATGAGAGCAGAGGTTTGTGGTGATTAATTTTAACTTGGATTATGGATATGTAATAACAAAGGCCATTGAAGAACTGATTATAGATGTTTATTTTTAAAGCACTAAAACGCTGAAACCCCACGCTCAACTAGAGTAAAAAGCTTAATTAAAGGCAGAACTTTCTAAAGGGCAATCGGACCTAGTATCCATATAAAACCCCCACACTGGGCACAGGAGACACCAACAACCCAAAGGCCAACAATAAATGCACCCCATAAAACCAGAAATAAAATGAGCTCTGTCTGAGGCATGCAGAAAGGGGAGGGGCAGCCCCACGGCTGTATAATTGTCCAGCCCTCACCTCATTGAGGCCAATTACCTAGGGGAGGATTAGAAACTGACCTGGAGGTGACCACTTGCGCTTTAAAGTGGAAATCCAAAGTGGAAAGAGCTCCCCCAAGGGAAGAGGGCTGGAGGTGTGACAAGACCCGGGGCCATGGGCACCGAGGAGCGTTCTGGCTCCTTCTGCCCTCACCTTCCCAGGAGAGGCACCCTGGATTTTCTGACTCACCCTGTGATGAGGTCAGCCATCCCTGTCCACACTGTAGGACCTGCTGGAGTCAAGAGCTGGATTTAAAGAAAATGCCAGGGAGCTCTGTGAGCACACAGAAGGCAGTGCCATGAGGTGGGGTAAAGGGGAATGAATGGAAAGACTCACTCCCCAGTGTGTGGTCCCAGAACGGCAGCCTCAGCACTACCTGGGAGCTGGTTGGACACACTCAGGCCCCTCTCCAGAAGCACCGAAGCAGAATCTGCATTTGAAGGAAATTCCAAGGTGGACCAAGGCTAAATAAAAATGCTCTCCGAATCTGTGTCATGGCCATGCTTACCCCAGCATCCCCAGCTCTGAAGAGGGAATATAGAGGAGGAAGAATGAGCTGTGCAGATCAGAAAGTGCCTTCAAAAGGCAGATACGTCAGGTTAATGTTAGGGGAAATGACAGAGATGTTCCTGCTGTGCAGATTAAAAGAGTTGCTACAAAAGGAGACCCAAGATCCACACCCCCCCCCCATCTCCCACAATCTCCAGAAAATAAACAACTGACGCATATAGGTGGAGCTTACAAGTGTGGCTCAGAGTCAGACTGCCCCGGGATTTACCAGCATGCCACTGCTTGGCTGGTAGTCCAGCAAGTTATATCACCTTTTTGTGCCCCAGTTTCCCCATCTGAAACATGGGGCTGTTATAGGATATTGCTTGAGTCAAGACATAACGTGTAGAGAACAACCAAGGGCTCTGTAAGTGATAACCACTCTGTTATTATCTTATGTAGTGTCCTGGAGATTCACTGAAATAAAGCAGCTAAAGGAACGACAGCATTACTTAGCTTGTTGAGTTGCCAAGTAAGTAAGACAAGAGACCTGAAATGGGTCCACAGAGGAGTAAGGATTTAAGAGCGATTTATGGATGCCATCGTTGCTGCTGCCATTATCATCATTGTTTGAGGACCATGTCCACAAATCACACTCCCCCCCCCCACTGAATGTCCTTGAACATCCACAAGGCCCACCCAAAGTTCTGCAGATGACATTCTCAGCAGAGCTAATATATAAAAGCAAACCCATACCCCTCCACACACGCACACNAAATCCACAAATCAACCCCACCCCCCCCCCCCACTGAATGTCCTTGAACATCCACAAGGCCCACCCAAAGTTCTGCAGATGACATTCTCAGCAGAGCTAATATATAAAAGCAAACCCATACCCCTCCACACACGCACACACACGCGTACATGCGCTCGTACACACACAAACACACCACACAAACACAAACACATCATATTTAACTCCCTGGCAGCTAAGTGCCAGGTGAGAAATGACCTTCATGGGAAGAGATGGGATGATAAGGAGACAGGTAGAGTGTCTGATCACACAGTCAAGGAAAGCTAACGTGGAGCAGCAATTCTACAGCAGGTCCTACAGGAGAGTAAGAAACAGCATCCGTTTCTTCCCAGGAGGGGCTCTCCGGACATCCAAGCCTACTTGCTCTCTGAAGGGACACTTGGTTGGAAACTCTGCTTGAAAAATATCCTACAAGAAAAGGCTATGTTCAGAGGGGTCTTCTGAACCCCTGGCCTTCCCAGGATTCTCTTTCCTTCCAAAGTCCTTCCTAGAGATGGAAGCATTCACACAATCCTGAAAAGCTCCCTCAGAGCAAAGAAGGTTGAGGATGATCTTATATAAGAGGAGCTCAGGCTCAGAGGAATGGAGTGACTGGCAAGGGTCACATGGTACGCTGGAGCTCTGGTCCCATGTTTTGACCCCTCATTTAGGACCACACTACCCCGGATAATGTTTATTCAGCCGTATGTCCAGTGACTCTCCCCACTGTGTGCTCTGGTGAACAGGGATTCTGTTTCCTTCCATTGCTATTGTCCCCAGAATCTAGCGGGCTTTGTTGGTGCCTCAGACAGTAAAGAATCCACCTGCAATGCAGGATACCTGGGTTTAGTCCCTGGGTTGGGAAGATCCCCTGGAGAGAGGAATGGCAACCCACTCCAGTATTCTTGCCAGGAGAACTCCATGGACAGAAGATGCTGGCGGGTTACAGTCCATGGGCGGCAAAGAGTTGGATACAGCTGAGTGACTAACACTTTCACTTTCCAGCAT
The DNA here is from genome assembly GCA_006410675.1 of Oreotragus oreotragus. NCBI lineage: Eukaryota > Metazoa > Chordata > Mammalia > Artiodactyla > Bovidae > Oreotragus > Oreotragus oreotragus. The sequence continues at coordinate 412,722 of SJYX01009579.1, read as the reverse complement.
CTAGTACAATGTTCTATATACACATACTTCTTAATGTATATTCATTCAATAAATCTTGGATAAACTCTTAAACTGGACTCCATCACCCAGCAGCATAGAGAATCCTGGCACTGCCCTTAGAAAAAAGCACAAGAGACTAACAAAGCTGTCTGTATCTGGCAAAGTCACTTTGAGTAGATACCTGCCAGTGTGTCCCACCGCAGGGTAATATTTACAGTAATAATATTAACTGCTCATAACTGAGTCTAAAGCCCTGTGCCATGAAATAGACATGTTTTGTCTCATAGCAGCCATGAATTGGTGATATGGTCCCCATCTTACTTGTGTGACAACTGGGCTTCTGAGAAGCGAATAACTAGAGGTCGTGGAGTTAATGGTAGAGGTGCTAGTCCAGGAGAGGTCTACCTTATTCTGAGACTGGTGAGAGGTGCTGTTAAACTTGCTGGGATTCTAGTAAATTTCCATCACATCTCCATTAACCATAGGCCATTGCTATGGTTAATGTACAAGAGCAAATCGCTGTTGGAAACTTTTCCTTTCAGAGGCTGGCCTCTCTCAGAAACTACCTCCTGATGGATGTAATCATCAGGGCACAGGGGACCAACCGTCTCACCACCATCCCCCCAGCTATCTCTCCATTACACAAAAATTTGTTGACACTTCCTAATGGCTGGTAGTGTGCTTGTGAATGTGTGTGTGTATTTGGGAATGGGCTGTGGATTAGGGTGGGGAAGCAAGAAAGCTAGTAAAGGCAACATGTTTCCTGCCTCCCAGGATCTTGTAGTCTAGAGTAGAAAGAGATAAACATAATTGTGATAATACTAACAATAACTGTGCTAAGTTGCTTCAGTCATGTCTGACTCTTTATGACTCCATGCACTGTGGGCTGCCAGACTCCTCTGTTCATGGGATTTTCCAGGCTCTGCTTTGGAAGGTGATGGAGTGTGAAAGCTGCCTCCACCTCCAAAGACCTTAATCTTTATTCAGTACTTGGAATCTTTCAAGTAAGCCCCATAGACAGTACAAGAATTTGAGGTTTGATGAGCTCTTGGAGAAGAATAGATTTATAAACATTTAAGAAGGAAATGTGCAGAGGCTGGTTATGACAATAATGGTAAAAAGACAGGGCAGGCCGGTTTTTCCCACTGGAGAAGCAGCCTGAGTTCAGATCTCCCCAAAGCTCAGATGTATAGAAGGAGAGTGCGGGAGCCTCAGAAGCAGAAACCCTGCACCCCTGAGGAGCCAGTGGGATTGGGAGAGGGGTGGGCTGGGAGAGGGTGAGCAGAATAATTATAATGGCACAGCAGTAAATGAGCATACTTTTAAGTATCAGCCTGATTTACAGGTTCCACCCACTTAATTGCTTCTTTCATAAACTGCACATTCCATACATCATGGGAAAACATTAAAGAAAGAATCCTCAAGTAAAATATTAAAGGCTAATGGCCTCTTCAAGGGACAGCCACCCACTACTTCCCAGTGTGGCCAGGTGTGGGGTCTGAACGGGGCAGAGACCTTACGTGGGAGTGACTTCTCTCCCCCACCTCTCTGAAGCTGGCCAAGCCTGTGCCTGAGTCTGAAGGAACAGGGAGGGGACCCGTGGCCCTTAGCTCTGGCCTTGTTCCCATTTGCCAAGATTAATAAAGCCTCCAAAAGCAGGCAAAGCTTTGCACAGGAACTTTGCTTCAAGCTCAGCCCTGCAATTATGAGAAAGGACCTCATCATAAATCCCCCAAGGTGATCATAGCTTGGCATAGAAGAAACCCTGTTGGGCTGTTCAAAGACTTGAAAGATGCTGCCTAAAGAGGATTTTGGTTTACTTTTAAAAGCTGTAAAACTGTCCCTCACATCTTTAGGTCTGAGTATCTGTGCATTGTCAACCATAAAAACAAGAAAAGTGGATCTTCTGCTTCACACTGGAGGATGTTATTAAACTGCTTTCTGTAATCAATCAATAATGTTTTTCCTGACCACCTACTACGTGCATTACTCTCTTAGGCAGTATGGAGAATGAGACATGGTTTCTATATTTAAGGTGTTTTAAACTTGGGAGGGGGCTTCCCAAGTGTAAAGAACCAGCCTGTCAATGCATGAGACATAAGAGACGCACGTTCGATCCCTCGGTTGGGAAGATCCCCTGGAGCAGGGCATGGCAACCGACTCCAGTATTCTTGCCTGGAGAGTCCCATGGACAGAGGAACCTGGAGGGCTAGAGTCCAGAGGGTCTCACAGAGTCAGACATGACTGAGGCAACTTAGCATGCATGTCTGCCAACTTGGGAGAAGAAGTAAAAACTACAGGTAGCATTCAGCAGTCATTCATGCAGTTATTAGAGACTTCGATGGGTCACTCAGTGTGAGGCACAGGGTAGATAGGCAGATGGAGAGAGGGGAAATATTTTAGGTCAGGCTTCTATAATACATTATCATAGACCAGGTGGTTTATGCATAACGTCATTTATGTTTCACATTTTAAAGGCTGGAAGTCAGCATGGTCAGCTTCTGGTGAGAGCATGTTTCTGAGAGGCAGACTGTTTACTGCTCACTGTGTCCTCACATGGCAAAGAAGGCACTAGACAACGCTTGAGGGGTCTCTTCATAAGGGCACTAGTCTTGTTCATGAAGGCCCCGCTCTCAAGACCTGCTGCTGCTGCTGCTGCTAAGTTGCTTCAGTCGTGTCCGAAAGCCTGACCTCTTAACACTCTCACATTGGGGGTTGGAATTTCAGCATATAAATTATTTTTTGGAGGGGACACAAGCATTCAGTCCATTGCAGATAGCTGTGGGGACATATAACTACTTTTGTGATGGTAAATGTTTAATAACCTGCTCACAGGGGAGGAAAAAGATCACTGGCCTGTAGTCTTTGCTGTAGTATAAATACTCCCTATGCTTTGGCCACCTGATACAAACAGCCAACTCGTTGGAAAAGACCCTGATGCTGGGAAAGATTGAAGGCAGAAGGAGAAGAGGGTGACAGAGGATGAAATGGTTGGATGGCATCACCAATGCAATGGACATGAACTTGGGCAAACTCCAGGAGATGGTGATGGGCAGGGAAACCTGGCATGCTGCAGTTCATGGGGTCGTGAAAAGTCGGATACAACTTGGCAACTGAACAATGAAAAACAAATACTTTCAACATGGATACTGCCAATGTCAAGCTACCAAAGTGATGTCACAGAAAGGAGGGTTGGGAAGATATTGCACAGTAGGATCTCTTTTGGGCTCAACATAATGAAAAACTAGGTTGCACGGTACATGCAGTCAGTATCTTGCAGTTTGGAGGAGGAGGAGGAGGTCAGAGTAGACTTTCATTCAGGAACGCGTTCTTTGGCCAACACGGATAGGACCTAGACATTCAGGATGACCAAGCTTGGCAGAGGAGGAAGAAAGACTTTCTAGACCTGTTGTTGATCATTCGCTCAGTTGTGTCCAATTCTTTGAGATCCCATGGACTGCAGCATGCCAGGCTTCCCTGCCCTTCACCATCTCCCAGAGCTTGCTCAAACTCATGTCCATTGAGTCAGTGATGCCATCCAACCATCTCATCCTCTGTCATCCCCTTCTCCTCCTGCCTTCAATCTTTCCTAGCATCAGGGTCTTTCCAATGAGTCGGCTCTTCATATCAGGAGGCCCAAGTATTAGAGCTTCAGCATCAGTCCCTCCAATGAATATCCAGGGTTGATTCCTTTAGGATTGATGGATTTGATCTCCTTGCTGTCCGAGGAACTCTCAAGAGTCTTCTTCAACACTATGCTTTGAAGGCATCTTCAGTTCTTCAGTGCTCAGCCTTTTTTATTGTCCAGTTCTTACATCCAAACATGACTACTGGAAAAACCATAGCTTTGATTAGATGGACCATTGTAGGCAAAGTATCATCTCTTTTGTAATATGCTGTCTAGGTTTGTCATTGCTTTTCTTCCAAGGAGCAACAGTCTTTTAATTTCACAGCTGCAGTCACCATCCACAGTTATTTTGGAGCCTAAGAAAGTTTGTCACTGTTTCCACTGCTTCCCCATCTATTTGCCATGAAGGAATGGGACCAGATGCCATGATCTTAGTTTTTTGAATATTGAGTTTTAAGCTAGCTTTTTCACTCTCCTCTTTCACCTTCATCAAGAGGCTCATTAATTCCTCTTTGTTTTCTGCCATAAGGGTGGTGTCATCTGCATACCAAAGATTATTGATATTTCTCCCTGCAATCTTGATTCCAATTCGTGCTTCATCCAGCCAGGCATTTCACATGATGTACTATGCATATAAGTTAAATAAGTAATGTGACACTATACAGCCTTGAGGTACTCCTTTCCCAATTTGGAACTAGTTCATTGTTGCATGTGTTCCATGTGCTGCTCTAACTGTGGCTTCTTGACCTGCATACAGATTTCTCAGGAGGCAGGTCAGGTGATCTAGTATTCCCATCTCTTTGAGAATTTTCCACAGTTTTCTGTGATCTACACAGTCAAAGGTTTTAGCATAGTCAATGAAGTAGACGATTTTTTTTTCTAGAATTCTCTAGCTTTTTCTATGATGATATAATGGGTGTTGGCAATTTGATCTCTGGTTCCTCTGCCTTTTCTAAATCCAACCTGAACATCTGGAAGTTCTCGGTTCACATATTGTTGAAGCCTAGCTTGAAGGATTTTGAGCATTACTTTGCTAGTGTGTGAAATGAATGCAATTGTGCAGGAGTTTGAACATTCTTTGGCCTTGCCTTTCTTTGGGTTTGGAATGAAAATTGACCTTTTCCAGTTCTGTTGCCACTGCCAAGTTTACCAAATTTGCTAGCATATTGTGTGCAGCACTTTTCACAGCATCTTCTTTTAGGATTTGAAATAGCTCAGCTCAGTTAGCTTTGTTCACTGTGATGCTTCCTAAGGCCCACTTGACTTCATACTCCAGGATGTCTGGCTCTAGGTGATCGAATATACCATCGTGGTTATCCAGGTCATTAAGATCTTTTTTATATAGTTCTGCATATTCTTGCTACCTCTTCTTGATATTTTCTGCTTCTGTTAACTCCATGCCATTTATCTCCTTTATTGTATCTATCTTTGCATGAAATGTTCCCTTGATATCTCTAATTTTCTTGAAGAGATGAGATATCAACAAAAGCAAGGAAACAAAGACAAGAATGGATGAAGGGTTAGTGTGTTACTGGAAACAGATTGAATTAGGAAGCCAGAACACCAAAAGCCTAGAGGTTTCAAAATTATGGCCTAAATTCTGTGAGCCATCTTGGCTAAAGAGGAAGATTTGGTTACTTTGGAGGCCCACGGGGGTCCATTCTGGTTCAGGTAACCAAAGCCTGCCCTGGTACCACGGATGTGCTCCCCATGACACGATCAGTTCCAGGGTAAATGGCATGTCTAAAGCCATGTCTAATGATAGTGTGTCTAATGATAATTATAATAATAGCAAACACTTACGAACATCTGTTTCATGTCAGAAATGTACAAACTGCTTCCCAGCTTATTTGTTACCTAATGAGTGGGCTTCCCTAGTGGTCCAGTGGTTAAGAATCCACCTTGCAATGTAAGGGCCACCAGTTCAATCCCTGGTCCAGGAAGATCCCACATGCTGTGGAGCAACTAAGCCCACGTACCACAGCTACTGGGCCTTGTACTTAGTCTGTGCTCCGCATCAAGAGAAACTGCCGCAGTGAGAACCCCTCACACCACAACGAGAGAGTGGCCCCTGCCGCCTGGAACTAGAGAAAGCCTGCACAGCAATGAAGACTCACCACAGATTTAGATAAATTAAAGAACAACAACCTAAAGAAATGAGTGCTATGATTAAATTCACTTTACAGGTCAGCAATCCAAGGCAGCAAAAGCTTAGGAAATTGTCAGGACCCCCTTGCCTGGGCTCACAGAGCTCATAATGACAAAAACAAGGTTTGACCCCAGGCAGCTTGGCTTTGAGCATTCCCTCTTAACCACTCTTGTTTTTTTTCTTTTATTTTCATTTCTTTTTTCTTTTCTTTCTCTCTAAACTTCTAAAATTTTAAACATTTATTCAACAAGGAGCCCACATACCAATTACCTATCTTTAGCAATTATTACTTCATGGTCAATCTCATTTTACCTTAATCGTTCTCATTCCTCAGTTATTTTGAAGCAAATCCCAGGCATATGTAATTTGAGCCATAAATATTTTAGCATGTATCTCTAAAATATAAAGACTCATAAAACACACACATAATACCACTTTTGCAGTCAGAATTGACAATTATTTTTAATTACATTCAATAGCCAATCAGTAGTCACATTTCTCCAATTCTCTCATAAATACTGCATAAAAGTAAATATGTTTTTATTTAAATTTGGATTCATGCAACATTCATGCATTGTATTTGATTGCTCTTTACAACTAGTTTAAGCTATATTTTTGCAATTCATTTGTAGAAAAAACCATATTATTTGTCCTGTGTGTTTCCCACAATTTGGATTTTACTGTTTATATTTCCATGGTGTTTTCGAAGATTTCCTCTGCTTCTTACATTTCTAGTATGTTGGTAGCTATTTCTAGAGGTCGGATCATATTAAATTTTTTCAGTAGGAATTTATATGCAATAAAATCTAAATTAAGCATAAAACTTGAGCTTCCTGACTGCCAAGGCAAAGAAATCTAAAGAAGCTACACAGTACATGTTACACAATAACAGGAAGCATAGCAAATCACTAGGAAAAGGGGTTTTTCAGAGCTTTGATCTCTATAAGCAACTTAGAATACAGAAATTTAAAAGGACATTGAAAGATAAATAGAGTATATTTTTAAAGCCTTTTACTAAAATTTCAAAGACTCTTGCTATTTTTTTTTTTACCTTCACTCATTTCCCTCACTGCTTACCCCTGCCTGTGGAACCCACCATTCTCTTCTCTGTATTTAAGAGGAGTCAATTAAAAAACAAAACAAGACATCATCAAGGCTACTTCTTAAGAAATGTATTCTTCCAAAGGGAGGCACCTAAAATCTGGTGTAATTCTTTCTGGGGTCTTAGCAGTCATTGATAATTAGTACCTAAACCCATTACTCAATGTTGCTTATGTGCTAAGTTGTATCCGACTCTTTTGTGACCCTATGAACTATAGCCCACTAATCCCTTCTGTCCCTGGGATTTCCCAGGTAAGAATACTGGAGTGGGTTTGCCATTTCCTTCTCCAATTATCTCATTAGGGACCACAAAACAGTGCTGTTCTAATTCTATCATTCATTTGTTCCAGAAGCTGTGATACTTCTATAAAGAGAAATTGCCACTTACTATTAATAATTAAATGGCAACCCACTCCAGTGTTCTTGCCTGGAGAGTCCTGGGGACAGCAGAGGCTGGAGGGCTGCCGTCTATGGGGTTGCACAGAGTCGGACACGACTGAAGCGACTTAGCAGCAGCATTAATAATTAACTACTTGATTACCTTAATGAACAATTCATAGATGAAATACAGGACCAATGCTTAATTATTTTCTTTATTATTTTTCAAAACAATGTGCTTCCTATCAACATCCAAAGATGAACACTGAGACTTTGGTTGTTAGCTATTTATGTGTTTGTGTGGTGGTTTTCATAACAATATGATCTCATGGATTTCAGCATGTATAATATATTCAATCTATTGTACTTGTTATGCATTTAATGCTCCAGTTATCCCAGTTTTTGGCTATTGGGAATCTTCTGAGTTCTCTGACTTCTGAGTCCTTTTGACATAAACTCAGTAATCTTTTACATCTTTTTTGCTTTCTGGAATAAAAAAAAAATTAGTCTAAGCATGGCTTGCTAAGGAAATAGACCTTATTAGCCCATAAGACTTGGAATAAACCATTTCTTCAGTGGAAATGATAGTCAGAGACCATAGTCTCAGAGGTAAGGATGTCCTACACAGCTTTCATCAGAAGAAAAACAGTGGTGTGAAAACATCAAATTGAAGATGAGTCAGAAAAATTTTTATTTGGTCTTAGTTTCTGCCAGTTAAAGCAAAGAAGGAATGCCCAATAGATAAATTTTCAGGTTGACCAAGTTTTTACAATTCGTCTTTCCTTCATTTTATCCTTAAGACTTCATGGAAAAGCAAGACAAACTAACAAAGATAAAATAAAATTTTCCGGGGAAGCACTATCAATATCAACAGTCAAATGTGTGAAATTTTGCTTTGCTATCTCTTGCCCCCTACAAAGGAAGCAGAAACTGACCCACACACTGATTGCATTGGTGGTGACTCTAGAGCTATATCTGTTAATTTGGGATGTATGGAAAGGACTCTGAAAAACTATTCTCAATTTTCTCTAAGTTTTTAAAAAATTCTCTAATATTCTCTATAAAGATTCATTCCCTAGAGTTTTGGAGTGTTGATCTTTCAGTGCATACTGTTGGTACTAAAATGTTTTCCAAAGACACCTCGCAGCACAATTTCTAAAATACAGTATGCCTACAAACTTTCAAAATCTCTGACAGAATTGGTTGTATAATGTTGGTGTTTCTTAAACATATAGTCTAGGCAAATTTTCCTTACATAAATATCTTCCACTTCAGGAGTGATAAGATATGGTGGTGAACTGTCCACCAAAGTCCTTGTTTTCTGTTCTTTCTGGCAAACAGCAAACCTACATTTCTCAGTGTTCATTTAAAGTTGCTGTTGCTGCTGCTAAGTCGCTTCAGTCGTGTCCAACTTCAGTCGTGTCTGAGCCACCAGGCTCCCCAGTCCTTGGGATTCTCCAGGCCAGAACACTGGAGTGGGTTGCCATTTCCTTCTCCAATGCATGAAAGTGAAAAGTGAAAGTGAAGTCGCTCAATCGTGTCTGACTCCTAGCGACCCCATGGACTGCAGCCCACCAGGCTCCTCCGTCCATGAGATTTCATTTAAAGTTAGGCGTGGTCAAATAATAAAATTCACATTATGTTTGTGATATGAGTCACTTCCAGGATTGGTCCATAAAACCTTCATCTGTGGGTTCCTCTATATTCTCTGCTTCTGCTCAGATGAAAGGGCAGCATTCTCACAACATCTTACATATTGGGTTGAAAATGAAAGAGGCTTCATCAGCCTGAATCCCTGCATATTTGTATGGAAGAGAACTGCCCCCTTCACCCAGAATGCCTACCTAAGTCTACATAAGGGAAAACTATACTTCTATGTTTGTGCCATTATATGTATAGACTGGGTCTATTACTTACAGCAGTTAGCATCGTCTAACAATACCAAGAGTCTCTATATCAAAAGGAGCAACTCTGTAAAGGCCAGATACTCTGAGCTCATGTGATTCCTGTTCCTACTGCCCACTGGTTCTTTAAAATCCTCTTAAAATTAAAGTTTCAGTCATACTAGGTAGGTTTACATTTTTTACTCATAAGATTAAACTGCTTGAGACAATGAAGTCAGGCTTAAGGAAGTATACCCTCCCCTACAGAGATGCATAGCCAGTATATGATTGCAGTTCAGAAAATAATACCTTATTTATAAAGCCCAAATCAAAAATGAACAAATAAAAACCGAAGCCTAATTACCTGGTTCATAGGCCAGTTTCAAATTTTACTAGACTCAGGTAAAAAAAAAAATCTTTCTGTTGTGGTTTTCTCATGTGTAAAATGGTACTAAAGTTTTGAGTTAATTCATAGAAAGTACTTAGATCAGTGCCTGGTACATCATTCATGTTCAATAGAAGTTAGCTACCACTTTTGAAATTTCATCAACTATTAATAATTAATTTGTCTAAGAAGGATTACACACCTCTTGTTTTTGGCACTGGGGTTTCAGAGGAATGAGTATAGGTTAGAGGGGAGATTCAGCAGTCGTCATTAGAGCAAGAGGTAGAGGAAGTCTTCAAGTAATATATTTTCATATACGTATCAGATGTAAATTCTGTTAGCCTCTAACAAGAGTCTCATTCACTCACTCACTCCTTCATTCATCAAATCATAGAATACACAGTGCATGGAATTAGACCTCATGTCTGGGGCTGAGGGAGGGAAAGATGAATAAGCCTGTTTTTGCTTTTTTAATACTTTTTGATGTGAACCATTTTTTAAAAGTCTTTATTGAATTTGTTACAATACTGCTTCTGTTTTATGTTCTGATTTCTTTGCCATAAGGCATGTGGCATCTTAGCTCCAGGGATTGAACCCACACCCCTGACACTGGAAGATGAAGTCTTAACCACTGGACCATCACATAAGTCCTCAATAAGTTATTTTTAATGATTACGACTACAAAATATCTCTTAGAAGAGTTAGGCATGCCTGGAAAAGGAGTCCTAAGAAACTTTAAAGGCAACATGAAACAAATTGAAATTCACATATCTATTGCTTAATCTCCTATTAATTCAACAACAAACAAACTTCCTTATCTCTAGAACTGGTTATCTCAGATATAGGCACCAAATCCAGTGCCTATAAAAGGACCAGGCGGGTACTTCAATGATTAAAATCAACTATCCTAAATAATGGGGCTGTGTTTAAATACCCTTCACCATGCAGGATGAGGTTGGCTGCCATGCAGGAAGGTGGGCCCAGCTTGCTAGGTCTTCTAATCTTTCAAGAGGAAAATTTGGTACAGTGGTTTCCATGGTTTGGGGGGATAAAATCTAACAACTACTCTATAAACCCAGCATTAGATGTGAAAACTTGTCATTTTTAAGCATTTACACATTCTTTTAGCAGTATTTTTTAAATGTGCACAGCCAGCAAAACCCAGCTGTGAGCCAAACCTGGCACATGGGCCCTCAGCTTCAAACCTCTGGTTTGTGTACCAGAGAGGAGTTGAAGGGATTTTGGCAGATGGAGAGTGAGAGTCACTAGTGGCAAATCTTTCACTGAAAAAAAAAAAAAAAAAAAAAAAGGGGGAGGAGCCCTGGGGTCTGGGAAAGAGGCTATCGTACACCCTCCTCACGCAGAAGCAGCCAGTATGCCAGAGGAGCCCAGCTATACAAGAACACCCGTAATCACTGGCATGCCCTGTCAATCAGCAATTTTCTCAGAGGCAAGAACACCTCAAAGCCATTTTACCAATATGAATACTGCTCAAGTGATCACTGGGGAGAATACACAAACAGACCGCAATAAAATCCAAAAGAACTTTTGAAGGAAATAGTATTCCTTCTGAAGGATTCATTACGGTAGTCCAAACAAGGCCCCATACGTTTCCCTCTTCTTTATGATGGATTATGTCGAGCGCCTGTAATAAAGAGAGCGGTGACTTGCTTACTGAGGCAAAGGACAAGATCCAAGCAGCTGATAAATAACCAAGATATCTTCATGATTATATAGGTACATGCTTCCTAAACCGGCAGAAGTTTCCTTGCTGATATACATTTGCAATGATGTTTTAATTTACATTGGCTTCCGTGATAAGAGATGACTAGTTTGTCTGTCTTTGTGTTCTGTTCATTTCCCCACCCCCACCCCCATTTTGTCTTTAAGTAAACTTATGAATTTGGTCCCTGTGGATATAAGACTCTCTCGAACTTTACTGTTTGGAATCAAAAGTCCCTTGTGATTTCTAGGCTGACTGAAGGTTACATGGCAGTGATACAAGAACTTACCCAGAAATTATGTTTCCTTTTAATTTAGGAGAATTACGTTTATTCTCAGAGCCTGTCCTAGGCTGTATACAATGTAAAATTTTATTTTATCTTCAAGATAATAAATTTTCCTATAAATCCCAGAACACATTAACTATTTTAGACAAAGTTTTGGGGGTCTAAAAGGATGAAGTGGAAAAAAGGAACTTTTTCATACACATACAATTGCCCTCTGGTTTAAATTACATCACAGCATATATATTAATGCCTTTTTAATTCATGTTTTGTCCTAAAGGACTTGGTCCATGGGAGATGATGCCAAAGCTTAGAATATACAGTTCAGGCTTTCTGAAGGATAAGGACAAGCTAAAGTGAGTTGCGTCCTGAAATATAAGAGGATTAATACACTATTATAAAGGAAGAAACCATCCTTCCTTCTTAAGTGTATCTTCCAAGAAGTCCTGGATGAATTCAATATGAGATGCTGTTATCATGAAAGGTTTAAGAACTTACACATAATGGAGTGTCCACATTTATAGAGAGGGAAAGAAAGAAACCGTCCACTACCATCTTAGCTGGCTAAGGAGAAACTTGATGATGCCGTGATCTTTCTTGAACCACCTTTAAGGTTTTCGTCTCTTTTCTTCCCTTCTCTTTCTGGTTAACCTTAAGTTTAAGCCCTAATAAAATACAAATTTATGGGGATCAAGCTTGTCACCAGCTTTTCATTACTGTCAGTTTCTCTTCAGTTTCATCTAACTCAGTTTGGGGCATTTAAAAATGTTTTATCACACTTGCTAAAGACTTTCTGTGCAGTCACCACCAAGCCCAATAATGACCGTTGTGAAATAAACCAAGACTCAAGACTAAGATCAAGGGCTAAGATACAGACAGTCCTTTAGAGTAAGAATCTTTGCTGGGCCCCAGTGCCTCATGTTTTAATCAGGAAAAGCGGGTGGCAGGTCACAAAGATTAGGTTTAACCTTTCTGATATACATCAGATCTCTTGCCCTTTCAACCTCCCAGCAGTGTGAGGAGGCATTCTTTCTGAAACCCATAAATTAGAGGCCAAGGTTTCTTTGCAAAGTGTAATGACAAGATGACAGAATCCCCACGAAGCCTAACTCTTTTCCCTAGACATGAGATTTTTATTTATTTTCTTTGGAACATTAAGCCATGATCAGTGGGTCAATGGGAGTCCTACACATTTATTATTTTTTTTTTTTTGATGATGAAAAAAAAAAAATGCTCTGGTCATGAGTGCATTCTGCTAAGATTTAAGACTCCCAAAATTCCAAATGATTCTTCCTCGTTTACATGCTTGTTTCAAAACCACTAAGTAACTTATTTAGGTTCTGAAAGTTATATACAATATAAATCCATCCAGGCTGATGTAAAAAAACCCAGGAGCTGTAAAGCTGGTTTCTATATTGTTTGGACATAATACTGTTCTCAAGCAAAATCATAAGGGAATAGGGCACTTAAAATAGGGTGTCACATTTCAAGGTAATAAATAGCAGATTGATTCTACCTCCCAATTGATCCTGCAGTTTACTTATACACAAGATGGAAAATAAAGTACCAAAGCCACTGTGATTTACTTTGTAGAAATGAGACACTCGGTATTAGCTTAAGTGAATGCAAAGGCCGGCTCTGACAGTTTATTACAGGCTCAGTCCAAATGCGGTTTGGATCAAGTTGCACTATTGGCATACACATTTTTGCCTTGCTTTTAGCATCTCTACAGTTAAACAAATTTTAGATCTCTTGATTTCTTAATATACATTTCGTTGTCCTTTTCAAACTAGCCTTGTCATCCAACAACAGATAAAAAGGAAATTCACTCCTTGCTTTGCTGAACATAGACTATGTTAAATAATGGGGCATCATTTTGTCCCTCTCGATGCACCCTGTCTAAGGGTGGTCTCTACTACTGAGAAATTGGGATGCAGTCTAGCTGTTTGTTTTTTCAGTTCTCTTCAATAATTTTCTCCCTTTCAACATGATGTCTTATAATGCAGTTGTCTTGTGTTATGGACTGGAAACATGTTTATTTCAAGGATACCTGGGGAGTTTTCCAACATCTTTTGGAGCACCCCTAATCACTATTCTGGAGTTCATCATTGAAGGGATGGATAGTATCACTCCATCCTGGACAAACAGTCCTGAATCATAATTATCATGAAACACAATTTTTTGAGCTTTCACAATATCATAAACTGTGATAAGTGCTTGTCAGTTCTTATCAAATACAGTGTTATCAGTTCTTCCAAAAGTCACATATATAATTTCTAATAGCATCCCTATTTTCTGAACAGGAAAGGAAGGCTTAGAGAGGTCAAGCAACAGATTAAGGAATTCAAACTGAGGCCGCTATGATTTCCAAGTCCATGATCTTGATCAGGTTGGTATAACTCCCTCAAGCAGGGCACATCAATATCGTCCCTATCCCTAGATTACTAAAGACTACAAATTCCTTCTGGAGCCTTTGTTCCTAATTCTCTACTAATATGTTTGATTGAATTCAATTACAGTTACTTGCTTCAAACATCAAACTGGTATGAGGGCTCAAGATACTAGTATAAAATTTCTATTTTCCTGTACCTCCTCCTCTTTTATTTGCTGCCATAATAGGATACTGAAATTTTATTTCTAATCAACAAAATTTTTAAACTTTGGGAGCTCTTTGGGGCTGCTAATAGACAAGTTCTGTTTCAGAACCTAAAAGTTTGCCTATATCACAACATAGGTTTGTCTTCCCCTAGTCATTAAAGAGTTAAGTTATAGAATGTAAACATGCTGCTGCTGCTAAGTCGCTTCAGTCATGTCCAACTCTGTGAGACCGCATAGACGGCAGCCCACCAGGCTCCCCCATCCCTGGGATTCTTTAGGCAAGAACACTGGAGTGGGTTGCCATTTCCTTCAATGCATGAAAGTGAAAAGTCAAAGTGAAGTCACTCAGTCGTGTCTGACTCTTAACGACCCCATGGACTGCAACCTACCAGGCTCCTCCGTCCATGGGATTTTCCAGGCAAGAGTACTGGAGTGGGGTGCCATTGCTAAGCATAGTGTACTTGAAATCTGAAAGTAAAAACTATACATATTATCCAGGAAGTCTGAGAGTTGAATTTTTCTCCTTATTTGTTTGGCAAATGTGAATTCATGAACATGCATCAGTGAGATACTAGCAGACAATTTAATCTCACACACAGATTATTTTACCTTGTAGTGCAAGGGATACTTTCAGAAGACATAGAAAAATCATAGTCTAAAAGACTTTCTGCTTGCAGAAGTATGGTGGAATAGCTAATTCACTGTATGCATGTGTGCAGGAATGTGTGTGCGTGTGCATGCATGTACACATACACATCCCTATAATTACACACAAAAGGATGCTCACACTGAAATTTTTTAAAACTATGCTGAAATATATGAGGAGAAAATTCTCATATTTTTAATTGAATTACTGAGCTTCCTTCTTTTAAAAAGTAAAAAATTCCCAGAGAAAAGGAAACAGGGATCTAGAGAGGTAGGTAATAATACTGAATCTGGCTTTTTCCTCATAAATGGCTATGAAGACACAAGGCATGAAAGAAAAAGGGACTTCAAAACACCTTATCCTTACTGGAAGGATAAAATAGAAGTGTTCTTTGTATACATGTGCCACATCTGGAAACATCAAGGAAACTGAACTGGGTTGCTCTACTTTGAGAACGGATAAAGAGGATTTTTAATCATGAAACTTGTCTCATTGTTGTCCAAAAGTCCCTCAGGGTAAGAACTTGTTTTAAATCGATCCCAATTTTATTGAGCCTCCAGACAACAGGCAGAAGCAAACAAAATATTCTCTGGAAGGGAAGAATTCTAAGAAATATGTGCTCACAGTGGAACATCACAGCAACAAGTGGAATTTGAGCTAGTTAAAATAAAAGCCATAGAATGACAACAACAAAGCGTTGGTAATAAAATCATAAAATGCAGAACATAGACAAACCATGTGTAGTATAATTAGAAAAATGTAACAGGGAATTAAAATATAAGTTAGGAGCAAGAGACAGTACAAATAATAAAGTAGATTTGGAAAAGTACCAAACTGAATTTCTAAAATTGAAGAAAGAATTAATATACAGTATTTGAATTTAAAAACGCAATGGATGTTTTTCATTGAAAATTCTAAATAACCAGAGATATTATGAATTAGATGCTCACTCTGAAGGAATTTTCCAGAATGCATCATGGGGAGTGAAGAAAATAAGAGAAAAAGGAAGAGGTTCAGAGGATAGACACAGAAAACACAACACATGTTTAATCAAGTTTCCTGAAACACAAGATGAGAAACTGAGGGAGAGGCAATACTGAAGGCTAAGAGTTTTCCAAAATTTATGAAAAAACACAAATCTTCAATACAAAAGGCATGCGTCCACTGAAAAACTAAACATTCAACTTAGTTTGACAATAACAAATCTAAAAATTGGAGGATGAGAATAATAAAAATAGCACCAGATTTTAATGAGGTGGAAAACAAATTTACATTACATAGTCTCAGTTTCTTTAATGATTAAAAGGTCATTCTAATTTTCTATTTCTTCTGAGTCAAATTATTATTTATGCTTTTTCTAAGAATTTGTCTATAATATCTATTTTCAAATATCTTAGACTAAATCCTTACTAATTTTATTATCTTTCTAATCGTGACAGCCCTGTGGTTATTCTCATTGTTATTTCTGATGTATTTATTGGCTCCTTTCCTGCTTTTATTCATAATAAGTCTTGTCAAAAGTTTGTTAATTTTATTAGTCCTTTAAGAAAACCAGTATTTGGTTTTATTGGGACTCCATAGTGTAAAGTTACTTTCCATCTCTTTAAAACCTGCTGTTACTTTTTTCATCCTTCTATCTTGGGGTTTGTTATTGTCAAACCAAGTTGAGTGTTTAGCTTATTCAATATCAGCCAGCCTCTTATTTTCTTATACAACCACTTGTAAAATGTCTGCAACTTTTCATCTAAGAAAGCTTTATCTAATCTCACAAGTTTTTATATAGTATTTTTACTATTTAGGTCTAAATATATTTTAATTTCTATTAAGATTTCATCCTTGATTCATGATTATGCAGAGTATGGTTTCTAACCTCCAATCATATGACATTTGTCTAGTTTCTTCTTTATATAAAAAGCTTTATTGAGATATAACTCTTATGTTGTACAATTTACCTGTTATAGTTATGTTGACTATATCACAGAGTTTTGCAGCCATCACCAAATGAATTTCATGACATTTCCAATCTTCCAAAAGAAACCTCATACCTACTAGTAGCATTCCCCATTTCCCTGCAACCCTCTACCCTAGCCTTAGGCAAACAAGAATCTACTATAGATTTGCTTGTAGATTTGCCTGTTTTGGACATTTCATACAATATGCAGTCTTTTATCTACAAAAAAATTACAAAAATTAAAAGGAGTTTTAAAAGTTTCCTGTTACAAAATATAGAGATGAATAGCCTTTCTAAACACCATTAGCAGCTAGAAAGTATAAAAAATATGATGACGGTAGCAACATAAAACAAATAGGAGTAAGCCAAACAGAACAACTGCCAGATCTTTAAGGAAAAACATGGGAAACCATTTCGATAGGCATTCTTCAACTACATGGCAGGATAAAAACATTAATATCATAAAAATATAATTTATCCCAAGATTTCTCTATAGATCAGTGTAATTCCATTCAAAAATCTCAGTGGTAGTTGAATTTGACAGTTAGTTAAAGATGAATGCTCAAGACTGTGGAAAAATAATGGGGAAGGGAACAGATTTCCCTACCAGATATCAACTTCTTAAAAACTCTAGCAATTAAGATAGTGTGATACCAGAACAGGGGTAGGCAAGTAGATCAGTGGAGCAGAAAAGGAAATTCAGAAACAGACCCACACCTATATGGAAACTTTTATGAGAAAAGTGGACTTCAGATTAGTGAGGTTATGCACTTGTAAAAATATGAAATTGGGCCCCTCCTGTACTCCCTACATAAAAATCAACTCCAGGTATGTTAAGGCCTTATGTGAAAGGCACCATCAAAAAAAAATTTAGATAAGAATTTACTCTTTGTAATAGGGTAAGATTTTCTAAAATAAATTTTAGAGTAAAGCGTAACTTACAAAGGAAAAGATGAATAAATTCGGCTTATCAAATGACTCTCTAAAGAGAGCTCTTAAACTGGAAGATACTCTCACTACATATAACCAGTAAAAACAAGGCACCCAAAATGTTTAATAAACTCTTAGAAACCAATGAGAAAAAAGACAAGAAACCCTAAAGAAAAATAGGCAGAATTCTAGACAAAACTTTTCAAAACAGGAATCGTGAATTGCCAATAAACATGGGAAAAGATACTGATGGTCATTAGAAACCAAGAAATTTCAAAGCCAAGTGACATTATTTTATACCTAATGGACTGCCAAAAATGTAAATGTCTGATTGTATTAAATGTGTTGATTATATTACATTACATACTTCTGATGGACATGTACATTAGTTCAACCACTTTAGAAAATGGTTTTGCATTTATTATTAAGTTAAAGAGCAAGTACCTAAAAATCAAATTTTTCTCCTAAAAGCACAATCTAGAAAACCGCTCACAGTAGATATCAACAAGGTGATTGATAACAACAAAGTTTATCTTAGCAAAAGCAAAGTAAAACAAGAATCTGAAGAAACACCAATATCTAGATAGGAGAATGGAGATGGGAGAATGGACTATGACCACAACAAAAGTCAAAATTATGTTTTCAATAGCTGCATGTCAACATTGACGAAGTTCAAGACATTGCTGAGGGAACAGAGCAACAGATAAATATCTAATGTAGGAATCCCTTTGCTTAAAAACGTACAAGACTCAACAGGTTAGAGATATGTATGAGAATCAGAGAATGGTAAAGTGACAAGTACATTATGAGAGTGTCAAATGTACTTTGATCTACTTTTCCAGCTGGGTTGAGGAATGCATGGATGTATTATGTATTTTATTCTTTTTCCTTAATCTAGAGGGCTTCCCCGGGGAAGGCAATGGCACCCCACCCCAGTACTCTTGCCTGGAAAATCCAATGGATGGAGTAGCCTGGTGGGCTGCAGTCCATGGGGTCGCTAACAGTCGGACAGACTGAGCGACTTCACTTTCACTTTTCTCTTTCATGCATTGGAGAAGGANTTCCCCGGGGAAGGCAATGGCACCCCACCCCAGTACTCTTGCCTGGAAAATCCAATGGATGGAGTAGCCGGGGGGGCTGCAGTACATAGGGTCACTAACAGTCGGACAGACTGAGCGACTTCACTTTCACTTTTCTCTTTCATGCATTGGAGAAGGAAATGGCAACCCACTCCAGGATTCTTGCCTGGAGAATCCCAGGGATGGGGGAGCCTGGTGGGCTGCCGTCTATGGGGTCACACAGAGTCGGACATGACTGAAGTGACTTAGCAGCAGCAGCAGCAGAGGGCTTCCCTGATAGCTCAGTTGGTAAAGAATCCCCCTATAATGCAGGAGAACCTGCTTCAATTCCTCGATGGGAAGAGCCACTGGAGAAGGGATAGGCTACCCACTCCAGTATTCTTGGGCTTCCCTTGTGGCTCAGCTGGTAAAGAGTCTGCTTGCAGTGTGAGAGACCATTGCAGTCACATGTACGTCACCATTTGACCAACTGAGCACACCAGTTGACCATTTTGACCAACTGACCACACCAGTCAAGTGTACTCCTGACCTACTTTTCAAGTTGGGTTGAGGAATACATGGATGTATTATATATTTTATTGTTTCTCCTTAATCTAGAAAAATTCAATGTAACTACTTTGAATTTTTTAATATAAACCATTTTTAAATGTTAAAAAGATGTAGTTAGAAATAAAAGAGAACCTCAAAGATAATCATGTAGAGTGATTCTCAAACCGTGTGATAACAGTTGAAATGATAATGATGATGATGGTGACAGTAATGCTGGCTTACCCTATGACACACTATACTAAGAAGTTAATTTCTGATATTGATATACCAAGGTTGTTGAACGGCTTACCTTCAAAAACTGTCAACTAAAGCAGAATCAAATTTCTTTATACTATTACATCACATTCATAGGGTGACTTTAACATCTGCTCTGTTTTTTAGGGAGGGAGGGCTTTCAGAGGTAACCACAGCAGGAATCTCCCACAACACAGAGCCAATTTAGGCATACCTTGCTTGATCTGCTATTTCTGGTAAAACCTGAATAAGTGAGGTGTTTCTGTGCACAGATTTCTTTTCCTGGAATTCTTTCTGGACGTTTTTTCAGAATCTGGTTGTATCCATGGAAGTATGTGTGTGTGCTAAGTTGCTCTGAGTCCGACAAGCCTGCTCAGTCCGACTCTGCACAGCCTATGGACTGTAGCCCACCAGGCTCCTCTGTCCATTGGATTTTCCAGTACTGGAGTAGGTTGCCATGTCCGTCTCCAGGGGATCTTCCCGACCCAGGGATTGAACCCTAGTCTTTATCCCTTCTGCATAGGCATGTGCTTTCTTAACCACTAGCGCCACCATGGGAACCCCACCCCAGTACTCTTGCCTGGAAAATCCAATGGACAGAGGAGCCTGGTGGGCTGCAGTCCATGGGGTCGCTAACAGTCGGACAGCCTGAGCGACTTCACTTTCACTTTTCTCTTTCATGCATTGGAGAAGGAAATGGCAACCCACTCCAGTATTCTTGCCTGGAGAATCCCAGGGATGGGGGAGCCTGGTGGGCTGTCGTCTATGGGGTCACACAGAGTCGGACACGACTGAAGTGACTTAGCAGCAGCAGCAGCAACATTTATTGAATTATATGTTAGGCAGTCACACATTATCTCATTTAATTCTTAAGATAACCTAATAAGGTGGGCACTATTATTCATTTTATTAAGTTAATGAAGAAGCACATTTCTTGAAAGGTTAATAAACTTACCAAAGGTTTCAGTGCCCACAAGTGATTAGTCTGGGTCTGAACCAGGTCTGGCTGATTCTAGACTCTGAGGGGCTAGCCCTCAATCTAGTCTTTTTTCTTCCTCAAGAATTGAAAAGCTCTGATCAAGGACAACCTCATTTTCTTAGAGGCAAGAAAATCAAGGCTTCTCAACAAAGGTAATGATGCAATATGCGTCAATTTATGACAACAAAATATGCATAACATTATGTTAAAAACTGAGAAAAATGATTTCAGTTGATTTCCACCTGTTTCCATATCTATAAAAGAGAGGGGGACAATCAGTGATTCTAAAGTTTTTTTAGACCATAGAATCTCTCCCGAGAAGAGTACATGAAGGGTTCCTTCACCCCTTGAACCTCATTCCCAAGTCTTGTCAAGATGAGTAGATTTCAGGTCAAGAATCTCTGGACCCCAAAGATCTGTGAAGTCCCTTCCAGCTGAATCATTCAGCTTTTCTGAAATATCTCTTTAAATAGTTACAAAGGGAGCCTTCCTAGCCAGCCACAGGGAAGAGAAGGCGCCTTTCCTCCGCAGACCTCTACTATCTGCAAACTGAGAAGCTCAGTGGGGCCTCGCCAATATTTTAGTGTCTGCCAAGGAGGGCTTTGTGTCAGGCTTATTGGCAGTAAACCAGGAAATGAGGACGGGGGCATTAATAGCCTTTGTAAACAGCACCTTCAAGGTCTTCAATCACCAATTTGAGGGTGTTCACCACCAGGGTGGAAAAAATAAAAAGGAGGAGGAAAAAGCCAAACAGGAAATGCAATGAAAGGAGATGAAAGCAGATCAATAAAGAGAGAAACATTTGGTTTGAAGTCTTTCCTTTAAAATAATGGGAAACCACCCCCTCCCCCAGCCACTCCCTCCAGAAAGTAATTTGGGGCATTACCGCAGGTCTGGCCCTTAGGTGTAATTGCCCCAGATTCCAGCCACACAGAGGTTTAGAATTCCAGGGCTTGTGCAAGGAATTCAGTTTGGGGACATAGATTTATAAAAACCTTTTAAATAGATGGTGTGGTTTTTTTTTTAAGGATTTATTTAATGTTAGGAGACAATACTATGGATTTTATTCTATTTTTCTTCTTCCCAAATTAAGAGGAGGCAAAAGGAGTTATTCTCAGGGTACATAGAATAGTGCAATGGGTGAGGATAGTGCAATGCCACAGTATGGAGCTGCGTCTTGAGCTGAATTTCTGGAGCGAACAAGCAATAGGATTTTCCCTTAGAGCCTTGAGGCTTTCCTGATAGCTCTGATGGTAAAGAAGCCATCTGCAATGCCAGAGACACAGGAGACACAGGTTCAATCCCTGGGTCTGGAAAATTCCCTGAAGAAGGAAATGGCAACCCACTCCAGTATTCCTGGAGAATTCCGTGGACGGAGGAACCTGGTAGGCTATAGTCCATAGGGTCACAAAGAGTGAGACATGACTGAAAAACTAAATCTTAGAGGCTTGAGAGTGAGATACTGGTCCCCATGGTCCCCTAGGTCATTCAGAATCCAATAGCCTCTGCCTTTGGAAACAGGAAGCACTGTCCTTAGAGATAAAGGACTCAAAAAACCAAGAATTGTGGAGGCTTGAAGGAAAACTGGTCCTCTCAGCAGGGCAGGAGTGAGAAATGGGAACACATTGCATTTCAAGTCTTTAATTTATTTTTTAGGCATTCATTTTGTTTCTAAGACTTTGAACAGAATGCCAATCTCATGATCACATTTTTTCCTTTCTGTTTTGCAGAGATGAGACTGGAGAATTGAAGGGATTCTAGAAGGAAGGTGAGCGGATTGGAGGTTTAGGAGAAGATAAGGAGACAGAAACACGATTCAATTACGTGATGGAAGGGGCCATTATTTTGTGGCTTGAAAAGATGGACATTTCCAATCCCATCCCTAAATGGCTTTTGAACTCCCACCATCTAGAGAGCTCATCGTATTTCTGTGACTGGGTGAGTCTCCAGCAAGAGAGTGGTTTTTGATGAAAATCCCCAATGCCTTTCCAAATCCTATTTTACAAACTAAATAGGGCAAAAATCATCCTTTCCATTCATTTTATAATGCTAGCTATGTTTAAAAATAAGCACTTGTCTTTTCTTACTACTGTCATTCAGTAAAAGGAAAGCCTCTGCCTTTGGAAACAGGAAGCACTGTCCTTAGAGATGAAGGACTCAAAAAACCAAGAATTGTGGAGGCTTGAAGGAAAACTGGTCCTCTCAGCAGGGCAGGAGTGAGAAATGGGAACACATTGCATTTCAAGTCTTTAATTTATTTTTTAGGCATTCATTTTGTTTCTAAGACTTTGAACAGAATGCCAATCTCATGATCACATTTTTTCCTTTCTGTTTTGCAGAGATGAGACTGGAGAATTGAAGGGATTCTAGAAGGAAGGTGAGCGGATTGGAGGTTTAGGAGAAGATAAGGAGACAGAAACACGATTCAATTACGTGATGGAAGGGGCCATTATTTTGTGGCTTGAAAAGATGGACATTTCCAATCCCATCCCTAAATGGCTTTTGAACTCCCACCATCTAGAGAGCTCATCGTATTTCTGTGACTGGGTGAGTCTCCAGCAAGAGAGTGGTTTTTGATGAAAATCCCCAATGCCTTTCCAAATCCTATTTTACAAACTAAATAGGGCAAAAATCATCCTTTCCATTCATTTTATAATGCTAGCTATGTTTAAAAATAAGCACTTGTCTTTTCTTACTACTGTCATTCAGTAAAAGGAAGACCATCCATTATTTTGAGTTTAAGATTCATTCACTCATTAAATAATATTTTTAAAACATTTGCTTTCATTTGGCCTTTCTATGAAGCACTCAACAGATGGACAGCACAGAATAATTTTTTCCCTCGAACCTCTCTTCTTTCCCTTTCTTTTAGGCTTCAGACTTCTAGCACACAGACAGAGAGGCAGAGGGTTAGTGGAAGTCTGAACTGCAAACATCTTTATTTTTATTCTCTGGTTTTCTTTTGTTGTTGTTCAGGGGGCATGTTACGATGGATGCTTTATGATACCTAAATTACTCACTCATCTCTCCCTTGCAAATCCCAGTGATTTACAGATCTTAATTTTATAGATATTCCCTGCAAGACCCCCTGTCTCCTGGAACCTCATACTTTCTTCACATTCTTTTCCTGGAGTCCCAGTTTCTGTGGTCACCGGGTCACAGAGCACCAATTGTCACCATAAACCATCAAGTGTGTTCCTTCTTTCTGGGGTCTGCTTGGGGGAAACCCACTTCTCTGTGAGCTGTGTGTCACCCCTGAGTGCCTCTCGGACAGTCACTTTAGGAAGCACCCGTGACAAAACCCACTGAGTATTGTAGGTTCTCATGCTCGGTGGCACACTGAGCTTAGCTGGAGAATTCCGAAAAATAAACTCTATTTATTTATTCAAACTGCAAAATAGGATTTGGAAAAGCATTGGGGATTTTCATCAAAGCCACCCTCTTGCTGGAGACTCTCCTAGCTGCAGAGATAAGGTGAGTTCCCTAGAGGGTGGGAGTTCGAAGTCCCCTACCCAGAGATTCTGAGATCAATCACCTGGCATCCCTGGCATCAGATTGTTTAAAACTTCCTTAGTGGATTCTAATTCGCAACCAAGTGTAAGAACTACTGCTTTTTAGGGTCTGTCCATTCCTTGTGGGTTTTTTCCACCCACTTTGGGCTTCCCTGATGGCTCAGACAGTAAAGAATCTGCCTGCAAGGCAGGAGACCCAGGTTCAATCTGAGTCAGGAAGATCTTCTGAAGAAGGGAATAGCCCCCCAATCCAGTATTCTTTCCTGGAGAATACCATGAACAGATGAGCCTGGAGAACTACAGTCCATGGGGTCACAAAGTTGGACATGAATGTGTGACTAACACTGACAATGAGAATTCATGATATTTCCAGACATGTGAAAGCTTGAGTGTACTTTCTTTTTGAGGCTTCTGAGATTGGGGGTGTTAATATCCATCAAAGACCTCCCCTCTCTCCTATTCCCCATGCCCAGGGAAGCTGCATGGGGGGATTAATTATGAAAATAGTATAGGTGCTGAGATAGAAACGGCAACCTTACCCTGAAGATCCAGCTCTTCTAACAGAACGTGCTCTCTTCCCAGATTCCCTGAAGCCTGGATCAAAACCCAACTCCTCAAATACTGTGATGAGATTTTGAATCACTCTTCCCACCATGGTTCGATGCCTCAGCTCTGTGGTATCTAGTGGCACCATTGTAAGAAGTCCCAGTCTTTGTCAGCCTGCAATTAAATCAGTGCCGAGGAGTCTTCACATTCAGAACCTAAGCTTTACAGTGTTTTGAGAAATGACTGTTCAAGCTTGATGGGAGTGGGAGAATTCTGAGGTTTAACTGCAGGAAATTTCACAGGAAAGGCATTCAGTGAATTCATCAAGCCCTGCCTTCCTGAAAGTCTCTTCTTAATGGCAGGTGCAAAGTGGCTTTAACACTCAGAGGCTAAGTATCTCTTACACCATAAAACACCATTCTGGATAAACATGAAGAAGTTTACTAGAGAGAGTGTAAACTTCCCAGAAAAGATTAGATAATAGTCCTCGGCAGGGGCAGTGCAGACATGTATGGCCATGGATGGAACTCTCTGAGCATGTCTTGATTTAAACAGCAATCCTGGAGTCCTCTCCTTGAATCGAGAAGATATGGAAGGAGCAAGGGGATTGGATCAAAATGTGGGAGTTCATTTGATCCTAGGATACGCTGCAGATCCTAAGACCCATTTAAACCCTGACAAATCTAAAGCAAGTGGAGAGTGCAACTGATACATTTAATAACCATGGAAGAAAATGGTCTCTGTAGGGCACTCTTAGGACTTGCAAGTTCTCAGATTCTTGCAGGTTGTAGAATGTGGGGAAATGGTATTGCTCACTCGCAAATGGTTTGGCCCAACACCAATAAATTACTCACTGAAACTCTGGCAGGTTAAAATGGTGGCTTTTGCTTTGCTTGAGTTTCCATGACCTTTAGGTAAACTTCCTCCAGGACAAAAAACGTTACCCTTATCCAATTCTCCACCTCTTTGCCACATATAGAATCTCAACCAGAATCTCTGTATAGATGAGAATGGCATCTGTTATTACAATGAGGGTTTAATCTAATAAAATAGTCCTTCAAATTTGTTGCACTTGGCTTTGATTAGTTCCTTCCAAATTCCTTTGAAACTTCGGGTGGGATAAGTGGCAAGAGTGACTTCTATCCATGTGAAAGATGTAGTTAAGAGTCAGAAGAGGAAAGCAGAGAACGCAAAGATATGTGAGTCTTCCCTTCCTGGATTCACAGGAAGACACCTGCTCCAACCTAGAAATGGCTGCAGTATGAATTCTTTCATGAACCATGGTGTAAACTGAAGCCCATTCATGGATTACAGCCTTGTTGTGGTGAAGAGACTTGTATGTGGTTCAAGAAGCAACGTTTAGAACTAGACATGGAGCAACGGACTGATTCAAAATTGGGAAAGGAGTGCAAGGCTGTATATTGCCACCCTGCATATTTAACTTATATGCAGAGTGCATCATGTGAAATGCCAGGCTGGATGAATCACAAGCTGGAACCAAGACTGCCAGGAGGAATATCAACAACCTCAGATATGCAAATTATAGCACTATGATGGCAGAAATTGAAGAGGAGCTAAAGAGTCTCTTGATGAAGGTTAAAGAGGAGAGTGAAAAAGCTGGCTTGAAAGTCAACCTTCAAAAAACTAAAATCATAGCATCTGGTGCCATCATTTCATGGCAGTTTAAATGGAAAAAATGGAAACAGTGACAGATTTTATTTTCTTGGGCTCCAAAATCATATGGACGATGACTGCAGCTATGAGATTAAAAGATGCTTGCTCCTTGGGAGAAAAGCTATGACAAAGCTGCTGCTGCTGCTGCTAAGTCACTTCAGTCGTGTGTGACTCTGTGCAACCCCATAGACGGCAGCCCACCAGGCGCCCCCGTCCCTGGGATTCTCCAGGCAAGAACACTGGAGTGGGTTGCCATTTCCTTCTCCAATGCATGAAAGTGAAAAGTGAACGTGGAGCCATTCAGTCGTGTTCGACTCCTAGCAACCCCAAGGACTGCAACCTACCAGGCTCCTCCATCCATGGGATTTGCCAGGCAAGAGTACTGGAGTGGGGTGCCATTGCCTTCTCCAGATGACAAACCTAGACAGCATATTAAAAAAACAAAGATATTACTTTGCCTACAATGGTCCCTATAGTCAAAGCTATTGCTTTTCCAGTAGTCATGTATGGATCAGAAGTTGGATCATAAAGAAGGCTAAGCACCAAAGAATTGATGCTTTTGAATTGTGGTGCTGGAGAAGACTCTTGAGAGTCCCTTGAACAGCAAGGAGATCCAACCAGTCAACCCTAAAGGAAACCAACTCTGACTATTCATTGGAAAGACTGTTGCTGAAGCTGAAGCTCCAATACTTCGGCCACTGATGCAGAGAGCGAATTCTTTGGAAATGACCCCTGATGCTGGGAAAAGCTGAAGGCAAAGGGAGAAGGGGGCAGCAGAGTATGAGTTGGTTAGAAATCATCACTGACTCAATGGACATGAATTTGAGCAGACTCCAGGAGACAGTGGAGGAGAGAGGACCCTGGTGTGCTACAGTCCATGGGTTAGCAAAGAGCTGGATACGATTTAGCAACTTTACAACAACATAAACTGAAGGCGAGTGAGACTAAAACTAATGTAGAGCAACACTGTGAGGAAGCTGAAGGTCTTTTTGACACTGAGAAATCAAGGTTCTACAAGATGATGATTTATCCATCCGAGAATTCTGATTAGAATTCTTAATCCTATAGTCTTTGTTTTATCTTTTAAATTAAAAAAAAAGATAAAGAGCTAATACTTATGTAGGGAGCATTCTAGGTGAAATAAAAGGACGTATGATTGCAAGTAGGCTGCTCTCCATGAGTAGTCTCCAGACACCTTCTGAAGTAAGGTGTACCTTCATTTTGCAATCCAACCTTTAGACGTGGGGTTAGCAGCAAAGACCATGCTGGCTTCCTGATGTTATTCTGACAGCTGATGACACAGACAGTTCATAGGCTCACCTCACAGCCTAAAAACAGGAGGACTACTATTTACTGAGTGCTATGGGTCTGATATCTGTGATCACAATGAACTTCATCAACACCATGTCAGGACCAACTAATTTGTGCAGCTCAGTACAAAGTAAAAATATGGAACCCCTTGTGTCAAAATTAAGAATTTTAAGATGGCACTAGCAGATCACCAAGCTAAGTATGAGGCTCTTCCTAATTACATAGGTCACACCTCCATGGAGGAGGCCTGTACCACTTACTAGGGGAGTACTGTTATCCCCAGTGAACAAATGAGAGGAGGAGGCCCACCGAAGCAGTATGATTTGACAAAGGTTGGACCAGTGAAGGTCACAAACCATATTCAAGCCAGGTGTACTGGACCAAAGACTGCAGTCTGTCTGCAATCTTGAGTGGGTTAGCCCCTGAACCTCAAGGACATCTTCTTGGGCCAGTGGATCAAATTACTATGCAGTAATGTTCATACGGTTCACTTAGAAAGGAGTCTGCCTGCCTGGGAAATGTTTAGGATGATCAACACATTATGATAATTCAAACCAAATTACAATTCTTGTCTTGGATTGTAAAATGCCATTCAGGGTGCAAGTTCGTAGATGAATCAAATTTATTTATAGTGAGTATGTCTAGTCAAAACAGGAGAACTACTTAACATTATAATTAAAACCGATACATATCTAGTTGAAAAACTATCCAGAACCCAAAACACCTCCACGGGAGATGTCTACATACTTTGGCACAAAATCTCCCTGCCTCTTCCAAAACATTTAATTTTTTATTCTGAATGGGAGATTGTAACTTTTCTCACAATATCAGATTAAACAAAAGTGCAGCATTATGCATTCAATAAACCTCAGTACCAGGCAACCCAGGAATCAGTTGCACTTGTGTTGTAAGCTGAGACTCAAGGAAACATTTATTTATTTAAAATATTTTTGCCCATAAGTTAGACAGCAATATTTCATTTCACTGTGTTTTAAGACAGCCCTGTAGACAGAAATCCTGCAGACCAAAGCTATGATCGTGCTTACATTTGTAGACAGATTTAATTATTTCTTTCTTTGATGTCAGATATTCACTAAGAATTTTACATATGAACCTAGTTCATTTGAAAGTGTGCTGTATATTGACTATGGAAACTCATACACCCCTTTTTAAATTATACTCATTATTTTCTCTGTACATTTCACCACAAGCATGGCAACTTTCTGGTAGCATATGCAGGAGTGGGGTTAGGGTTAGAAATAGGGTTAGTTAGTAGCAGACAAAGCCTTGTCAGCAGGAAGATGGACAATGACGTCATTAGACAGGTAGAACTTCATGTCATCTCTTAGAGGTGACAAAACTTCAGAGGTGACGTTTTTACAGTGTCACTGCTGATTGCTTATGTTGATATTTTCATATCAAAAATTCTTTAGGACCAACCTAAATCTTTCAGTGTTTTTATCTGACTCTTTTAATTTTGTAAATAAGTGACCTCTCCCTTATTGCTATTATCAGTGAGCATGAACTAGACCAGTGTTCTTCAAGGTATGGACTCTCCAACCCAGCAGCATCAACGTGACCTGGGCACACAGTGAACCAGAAGTTCTGGGGTTGGGACCCGGTCATCTGTGTTTAAAAAGGTCTCCAGTTGATATGGGTCTCTCTGATATGGGCTAAGGTTTGGGAACCACTGAGCTAGAAGCTGAGAACATGTCACAAGGAGAGAGCCTTCATGGTCCCAAAGTGAGAGGCTTTGTCTAGGACAGTGAGTAAGGATGCAGATTCACACACGTTCTGTAGGTTTTCCATGTACCCTAAAAGCAGGGATATTCTGAAAGTAGATGTGACCTCTTTTTTTTTTTGATGCAAGCAGTGACTATGTTTTCAAATTTTTAATCTTTTGTATTTTATTTTTTATAACTGGAGGATAACTGCTTCACAATATTATGTTAGTTTCTGCCATACATCAACATGAATCAACCATAGGTATACTTATGTCCCCTCCCTCTTGAACCTCCTTCCCACCCACCCCTTCCTACCTCTCTAGGTTGTCACAAAACACCAGTTTGAGCTCCCTGCATCAAACAGCAAATTCCCACAGGCCATCCCTTTTACACATGTTAATATATGTAATGGATGTAAAATAATGTGTATGTTTCAGTGTTGCTCTTTCAATTCATCCCTCCCTCTCCTTCCCCTACTGTGCCCAGGAGTCTATTTTCTATGTCTGCGTCTCCGTTGCGGCTCTACAGATAGGTTCATCAGTACCATCCTTCTAAATCAAAGGCCTTGTGTTCTAGGACAGGTTGCTGTTGTCATGTCCAATTCTTCTGTGACCCCGTGGACACTGTAGCCTTCCAGGTTCCTCTGTCCATGGGATCTCCCAGGTAAGAATACTGGAGTGGGTTGCCCTTTCCTTTCTCCAGGGGATGATCCTCCCGACCCAGGGATCAAACCTGCATCTCCTGCACTGGAAGGTGGATTCTTTACCACTGAGCCACCAGGAAAGCCCTCAAGGATAGGCACACATCAAAAATCTTAGGTTTACACCCTCACTGCATCAGCATAGCACGAGGAACATCTGAAAATAGCCCGACATCCTTGACGCCCATAATATTCACATTTAATTGGTCTGGGGGTGATACCACATCTTTTTAAAGTTTTTCAAGATGATCCTATGTGCATTTAGGGTTGAGGGCAATCACTATAAATGTATGATATTCCTGTTACTACTATTAGTAAGTATTTATTAATGTGTTTTAAAGTAGATATCTGAGATTTAAGTCATCCCTTTACTATAAAGGAGATCTGAGTTTAACTATCTGAACATCCAGGGGAAAGCTCCTTTCCTCACCCTGGGTCTCAGTTTCCCTGTCTGTCCACTGAGGATCCTGCTAATGATGCTCTCTGGTTCTATATCCTATATGTGTCTCCCCATTGACCCAGAGTATTCACAAATGGCAGCCACACTGGAAAGAGGTGCTGGCCTCCCTGTGTAAGGAGAACCAAGGAGGAGAGGTGGCTTAGTCCTTACCTGTCACTGGCTCCAGCTGAGTCCACATGACACCAAACATGTGGATGAATAGGGAGCAATTTAAACATCACCAGGCCCCCTCCTTCACCTGGATGTTTGACAACAAGAATGCTCTAATATTGATGAATTGTTTGCTGAGACCCAGATTGTCTCTGAGATCCCAGTAAAGCAGTTTGGGGGCTCTCAACCACTAGCATCTCCACTCTGGTCTCTGATCTTTAAAATGACCCCTTGCCTAGACCACCCTACAATCTACTCACCCAAGAACTCACTGTGAAGCACCCCTCACTCCCAGGGAGGAACACACCTTGTGTTTTGGCTAAGGCTCTATTAGGCTGAGTTCAATTCCTTGGTTGTAGCACGTGTTCAATATATTGTTAATGAGTCAGCAACCAAATGCATGGTAAGTTATATTTTTAAGAAAAGAGTGGATGAAAATAGCCGATAAAGTTGATGATGATGATAGAGAAAACTAACGTTTGTTAAAGACTCTCGGTGACAATCAGTGTGATGTAAATTTACACACCTCATTCACTCATCACACCTATGAGGTTAGCGCTATACATAGCCATGTTGTATACAAGGTGGGAGATTGGTGCTCAGGAGATTCTGGAACTTGCCCAAGTTCACCAAATAGTGGTATCAGTGGGGATTCTGAACCATCCTCTCTCTGACTTGAGACATTCACAGATCTGCAGCATGATAGCATGCATGTGTGCCCAGTAATGTCCGACTCTTTGCAACCTTATGGACTGTTGCCTGCCAGGCTTGTCTGTCCATGGGATTTTTCCAGGCAAGAATACTGGAGTGGGTTGCCATTTCCTTCTCCAGGGGATCTTCCTGACCCAGGGATAGAACTTGCATCTCCTACATTCCTACATTGTTAGGCGAATTCTTTACTCTGAGCCATCAGGGACCAGGGAAGTTCAATGATTAAACCCTCTTTAATGGTTTTCAAGAACCTTCCACTTNCCAGGCAAGAATACTGGAGTGGGTTGCCATTTCCTTCTCCAGGGGATCTTCCTGACCCAGGGATAGAACTTGCATCTCCTACATTCCTACATTGTTAGGCGAATTCTTTACTCTGAGCCATCAGGGACCAGGGAAGTTCAATGATTAAACCCTCTTTAATGGTTTTCAAGAACCTTCCACTTCTCCTGGTACCTTCCAAATGACATTTTAGTAGAATTATATGTCTATAAACAGTTGGGCTTAGACTCTTAAATCCTGAAGTCAAAAAGATAGATGACATGTTTCTACCATCAAAAATGTCATAATCTTATGGGGGAGACAGACATGTCAGTCATTAGTACACAATGTATTTACAGTCAGAAGTATTGCAAGGAGGAAGAAGCCTTTAATTTACCTACATTGTGGTCTTCACAAAAAGCTGGTGAGGTAGGGTAACCAATCTTAGACAGATATCCTGTCTTGCAGGGGAGCATGAACATTATGCAAAGAAAGCTAAGAATGTATACATACACAGGCATGTACAAACATTAACACATTTATTATATTTACATATATGATATTGTATAGGTAGGCACATTTGCAATGTCTCCTAAACTTTCCTGATTGTAAAAGCATGTTAGATATCCCAAAATGCATTTCTATTTTATCAAGAATCCTAGGAGATTCTTTCAGCTCTAGCAGGATTGGGGAACATGCGTGTATGTATAAGAATCTTCATCTCTCATCTTAAATGTGCTTTATAATTTTCAGGGTGTAATTTTTAATTACAATAGAATCCCTTTATTGAATTTGGTATTACTTGGAATTACATACCACAGGTCAAAATGTGTTCCTTGAAATATAACTTATGTGTAAAATACTGATATAACAAGCTTACAAGAGCATCTTTTTCGCTCCTCTACCCCAAGACACACTCATGGAATTACACACATGTGTCCCTAAGCTCAAAAGGTCTAAACTTATTTGTCAAATGACACAATGAATACAGTTATCCCTAAGCTGATCAACAATTCCTTTAGAAGCAAACAATATACAAACTGTTATGCCTTATATTAATATCAGCTGTGCATATAAAATTATGGGAGATGCTGTCAAACATTATTTCCTTTCTTTTTGCAAATGCACCTAAGTGGGACTCATTTTTCAACACTCAACAGTCATATTTACTGGTCATAATGTATTCCTGGTAATCCAGACTTTCAAATATACTTTAATATACTGTTGTCCTCCCATGCACCCTGTTTACAATTTCCAAACATTTTTACATGCAATTAAGGAAGGCTTGCATTAATATCAAGTATGTATAACTCCATGATTCTGATTTAGAACTTAGCTTTGGAATAAAACCCAGGTTAAAACTGCCTTTGTCGAGCAGCTCTAAAGGGGCTTGGTCCATCTTCCCATGGAGCCAACATGCAACAGACCAAGTTGATGTGTATCCTGTGGCTAGAGTGATAGTCACGGGATCTCATGGTTTGACTCAGGAGCCTTCCTTCCATGGCAGGGACTTTGATGAATTGAGTGAGTGGAGTGTGGGTGAGATGTTGCCCAGGAAAGCATCTCTGAGTGACTCTCCAAGGGTTGCGGTATGCAGTTACACTCCACTTACCACTCGACTGCAGCTACAAAGGGTTGGCCAGCAGCTGTCAGCCAGGCACGTCAGAATCAGGAGGAGTCAGTTATGGAATTTTGGTTTGAAGGAGCATAACATTTACTGAAAGAGTAATAATAATATAATAATATAATATAATAATAGCCTTCTTGTTACAATGTCAATTTGAAAACAGACTGACTACCTCTGCTTCTAAGTAGGCAAGCCTTAAATCCCAGAGTAACTTCATAAAAATGCATTCATCAGGACTCTTCCTTTTGCAAATGACAGAAACAAGTGTATCAGTTCAAACACAGTGGTTAGGACTTGGCTGCTTTCTGTCTCTCTCTCTTGTCCTCTTCCTCCTCCCCCACCCCACCTCACCCCACACCTCTCTTTTTAATAATAATCTCCATTTCTTTCCCTGCGTGGCTTTATTTCAGGCAGGGCTTTCCCATGTAGCAACCTGAGAGTCACCAACGTTTATAGGTTTATAGACCATTCTTTCAGTAAATCCTGCAAAATAAGTTTATCTTCTAAGGCAAAATTCTGGAAATGAGTCTCACTGTCTCCGGTTTGTCTGGCTTGGGTCAAGTGATCAATCCTTAGCTAACTGGTGTAGACAGAGTGAATGTGACACTCAGACTGGCCAGGTTTTGGTTTCTCCACACACCTACAAGTGAGAATTTGCCTAGCCCCACGGGAAACACAGGAACTAAACCCTGGGGAGAAGTAGCTTTGCTCCTCTCAGAAGATGGGAAAATGGATCCTGTGTAGATAAAGGTGATCAAAAGAGAAGGAATTTGTCCTCACATAACCTTCATGGTAGAAATACTCATCCCAGTGTAGACTTCAAACAGAATGATTATAGCTTACTATTTATTGTTAAAAGCTGGCTTTTTTTCAAAGACGGGAAAATCATGACTTTCATACAGATATTCAATGAACGCATGTCAAAATTTTCGCAGAAGTCATTAACCAAAATGAGAGAACAATGCAGATGTCACAACGAGTTCCAAGGAGAATCCAAAGAATAGCCACATTGGCAGGTTGGGGATATTGAAATGAATTTGCAAACTGGATGCAAAATCACCTTTTCCATGGCAAGGAAGAATTGTTCCTCTACCCATAGAATGGCGTAGCATCATCATTAATTCTCTAGACCTTATAATTCAAAGTTCAGTTCAGTTCAGTTCAGTCGCTCAGTCGTGTCCGACTCTTTGCGACCCCATGAATCGCAGCACGCCAGGCCTCCCTGTCCATCACCATCTCCCGGAGTTCACTCAGACTCACGGCCATCGAGTCCGTGATGCCATCCGGCCATCTCATCCCCGGTCGTCCCCTTCTCCTCCTGCCCCCAATCCCTCCAAGCATCAGAGTCTTTTCCAATGAGTCAACTCTTTGCATGAGGTGGCCAAAGTACTGGAGTTTCAGCTTTAGCATCATTCCTTCCAAAGAAATCCCAGGGTTGATCTCCTTCAGAATGGACTGGTTGGATCTCCTTGCAGTCCAAGGGACTCTCAAGAGTCTTCTCCAACACCACAGTTCAAAAGCATCGATTCTTCGG
>SJYX01009579.1:319348-372814 GCA_006410675.1 Oreotragus oreotragus | reverse complement strand
CTGAGGGAAAGGGAGAAGGTGGGATGATCTGGGAGAATAGCATTGAAATATATATACTATCATGTAAGAAATGAATCGCCAGTCTATGTTCAATGCAGGATGCAGGATGCAGGATGCTTGGGGCTGGTGCATGGGGATGATCCGGAGAGATGATGTGGGGTGGGAGGTGGGAGGGGGGTTCATGTTTGGGAGTTCATGTACACCCATGGCAGATTCATGTCAATGTATGCCAAAACCAATAAAGTACTGTAAAGTAAAATAAAGTAAAAATAAAAATAAAAATAAAAAAAATAAAGTGAGGTGATAACTAAGCAAAGATTTTAAATAGTAACTCAAATCATGACTGAAATACTGTATTGTTGTTGCCTGATATCTTCATGGCTATGATAAATAAAAATATGTAATGGAAAACAAGGGCCCTGGCAAATCTCTAGGAAATTCCCAGTATACAGCTTCTGAAATTTGTGTATTTGTAACATTTGATTTACACAAATTGAATGTGGCGGAGGAAGAACATCTCCTCTGAAATGGTGATTCTTCCCAAACAATTTATCAACAATAATGTTTTAAATAAACCTAATTATTTCTAGCGTTTTCCTTCTATAAGGAGAAACAACAAATCTTTGTGATTTTCCAAGGAGTTTCTGAGAAACTTCAAGAGAGTTTTAGCTTGCAAAAGGTAACTTAATTTTTTTTTTTTTTAGTTTGATTTAATGTTTGGGGTATGCTTTTGAGCAGGTGATGATTAAAAAAAATCTGCCAAAGAAGATTTGGACATTTGATTAAGTTAGTATCACTGATGCTTGACACACAATGCTTGGTTGCTCATTTAATCAGAGATGATCAAACATTAAAAAGTAAACGTAGAAGATGATATGATTGTAGATAACCTATAACTTTTTAATGTGAGGAATCTTTGTTTTCATAACTGAGTAAGAACTTAATAGTCAGAATAAAGTGAAGAAAATTATTTGGTAGGATACAGAATCTTTGTTATCTAGGTAGATTACACATGAAAGAATAACCCCTGATATAGGTAAAGACAGTAAACCAAGGAAACACGCCCATCAAATTGTGCAAACGTTTGCTAAGATTTTAATATATTTCATGCTATTCAGACTCGGGTATTATCTGTAAATCAAGATGAGTAAGATTTACTTTCCAAGTTTTGTTTTACATTATGCTTTCCTGATAGTTCAGTTGGTAAAGAATCCGCCTGCAGTGCAGGAGACCCCACTTCAATTCCTGGGTCAGGAAGATCCACTGGAGAAGGGATAGGCCAAACACTCCAGTATTCTTGGGCTTCCCTTGTGGCTCAGCTGGTAAAGAATCCGCCTGCCATGCAGGAGAGCTGGGTTCAATCCCTGGGTTGGGAAGATCCCCTGGAGAAGGGAAAGGCTACCCACTCCAGTATTCTGGGGGTCACGAAGAGTCGGGTACAACTGAGTGACTTTCACTTTCTTTACTTTAGGTCTGTACGGTCAGATCTAATTTCATAGTAATATTAAGATGTTGTTCACATGCAATGCATTCATGAATTCCTGGGTCAGGAAGATCCCCTGGAGAGGGGAAAGGTTACCCACTCCTGTATTCTTGGGCTTCCCTTGTGGCTCAGCTGGTAAAGAATCCGCCTGCCATGCAGGAGAGCTGGGTTCAATCCCTGGGTTGGGAAGATCCCCTGGAGAAGGGAAAGGCTACCCACTCCAGTATTCTGGGGGTCACGAAGAGTCGGGTACAACTGAGTGACTTTCACTTTCTTTACTTTAGGTCTGTACGGTCAGATCTAATTTCATAGTAATATTAAGATGTTGTTCACATGCAATGCATTCATGATTGCTAAATGTCAAATGAAATATCTTAGAATAGGAAATATCTTAGAATCAGTTTTAATTTTTAATATGGTAAGTATCAGTTGTTATAACTTAAAATTCACAGCTCTTTGGGAGCCTAAGTTCTAAGAATATAAAGAGATCTGAAGGCAAAAACAAATAAAACTGAAAACCACTACTTTACTACAAAACTTTTTTTCTTTGAGAAATAGAAACTTATTCACAGTTATATCTCTTTTTTGCTATTCCTTTTAATATAGGCTCTTTTTCTTTTTTTTTTTAATACTGTCTCTTCCCTGGTAGATCACATGGTAAAAGATCTCACTGCAACGTGGAAGACCCAGGGATCGAACCTGGGTCAAGAAGATCCCCTGGAAAAGGGCATGGCTACCCACTCCAGTATTCTTGCATGGAGAATTCCATGGACAGAATAGCCTGGCAGGCTACAGTCCATGGGGTTGCAAAGAGACAGGACTGACTAATACTTTCATTACACTTTCAAATATTTATATTAATTAAAACTTAACTCAAAGTAACTACCTTCATTTCACAGAGAAAACTGTAGGGTGATTAATTGAAAAATGTTACACTAATATTCAACTGGCACTCGCATCCCCTACACAACTACCACAAGTAGCAAAAACACATTTATTAACCTAGGCCAAGTTTGCAGCATGTGTGTGCAAATAAAAACAAAATGGAAAATCAGTTCAGTTCAGTCACTCAGTTGTATCTGACTCTTTGCGACCCCATGAATCACAGCACGCCAGGCCTCCCTGTCCATCACCAACTCCCGGATTTCACTCAGACTCATGTCCATCGAGTCAGTGATGCCATCCACATAATCTTAAAATTATGCTTAGTAACCAATGCTTTAGTAATGTGTTAGTTAGAAACGATCACATGCCGAATGTTTATTTATTAATTAACTCAGTATCATGCCCAGGTTTGTAGTTACCTTAAGACCTT
The DNA here is from genome assembly GCA_006410675.1 of Oreotragus oreotragus. NCBI lineage: Eukaryota > Metazoa > Chordata > Mammalia > Artiodactyla > Bovidae > Oreotragus > Oreotragus oreotragus. The sequence goes on along the minus strand of SJYX01009579.1, from coordinate 370,016 downwards.
GGAAATTATCGTCAAGCTGACATACTACAAATAATTACAATAATTACATAATTACTGCTGACATAAATAGTAGATGAGAATGATTCCATTTTGTTAAACACCAATGTACATTTATATTTTTTATAGCCTTAAACATTATATAGGGGGCTTCTCAGGTGATTCAGTAATAAAGAATCCACCTGCCAATGCAGGTGATTCAGGATACAGGAGTTCGATCCCTGGGTCGAGAAGATCTCCTGGAGGAGGAAATGGCAACTCACTCTAGTGTTCTTGCCTGGGGTATTCCTATGGACAGAGGAGCCTGGCAGGCTGCAGTCCGTGGGGTCACACAGAGTCAGACACGACTGAACATTCATACATGAAACATTATATAGGAGTAATGATACGTGATGTGATCACTAAAGTTGTATAAGTTTAGGAAAGCTTGCCTTACTGCAGCATAATAAAAATGTTTTTATCATAACTGACAGTGATGAATAAGCACATATAGTGGTTTTCATTAAACAAAAATTATTTGACTAGTTTTGTCTATCAAAGATTTAGCTCAATTATGTGAATTTCAATTATCATAGTATTTGAGTTGGTTTCTGTAACAATATAAATAGGGTGCTTAAAGTGTTGGAATTAAATTTTCTTATATTCTGGGAATATTCAGTTCAGTTCAGTTCAGTCGCTCAGTTGTGTCCTGCTCTTTGGGACCCCGTGAATCGCAGCACGCCAGGCCTCCCTGTTCATCACTGTCTCCCGGAGTTCACTCAAACTCACATCCATCGAGTCCGTGATGCCATCCAGCCATCTCATCCTCGGTCGTCCCCTTCTCCTCCTGCCTCCAATCCCTCCCAGCATCAGAGTCTTTTCCAATGAGTCAACTCTTCACATGAGGTGGCCAAAGTACTGGAGTTTCAGCTTTAGCATCATTCCTTCCAAAGAAATCCCAGGGCTGATCTCCTTCAGAATGAACTGGTTGGATCTCCTTGCAGTCCAAGGGACTCTCAAGAGTCTTCTCCAACACCACAGTTCAAAAGTATCAATTTTTCGGCGCTCAGCCTTCTTCACAGTCCAACTCTCACATCCATACATGACCACAGGAAAAACCATAGCCTTGACTAGAGGGACCTTAGTCGGCAAAGTAATGTCACTGCTTTCAAATATACTATCTAGGTTGGTCATAACTTTCCTTCCAAGGAGTAAGCGTCTTTTAATTTCATGGCTGCAGAAGGATATCTAATTCATACCAAGGCATATTTATCTCCACAAACCAATCAGAACAGAAGTTCTTTAAAACACTTTCTAATCTATATTATTAATATCTCCTGGAGATGTGAAAATTTTGCATACTCAAACACTGAGAGGTAAAGTCCTTTCTAAACTACAGACATATAGACACATAGAGATCTTCAAGTTTCAATTGTGCATTTTCACCCACAGATTAGGAGAAAACACAGAACACAAAAGCTCACCAGTCTGGCTATTGAGGAGCTGTTCTTCTTCTCAGTACAAACTTTTTATTTGATTTGATCTCATAATAGATGAACAAACAACAAAGGCTGGCAAGCAAGATTCTGTCACCTCTCGCCCAACAAAAACTAGATCTCTATAAACCATTAATCCATACCCAGAAGTCACCACATGGTCCGACCACAAAATCAAATTTCCAATCACTGTTATCACTAGTGGGAAATAACTTATTGGCTATAGACAAATCAAAAGCAAAACAAAATCAGTAGAGAAGAATAAAATTGGAAAAGCGGAGAATCAGGTACTACTGCTGATTTAGATTCATATTGGGAACTAAGAAAAGATACACATGAGCTTAAGCAGCCCTTGAGTTTCTCTACTTTGGGAATGAAATTTAATCTGTTCAGTCACATGAATTAATTGAGCATCTGAAAGGATCTTCAAACTGTTAAAAAATTTCAAGCGAAAGTAAAACCATGACTCTCTGAATATGGTGATTTATAAGAAACATATATTTGCTAATTCAGATGACTAAAATATATTTTCCACATATTTTTGGTCTTTATCCAGGGATCTTTGCTCACAGATCCCAAAACCTTTGAAATCTCTTGAGTCAGAAGAGCAGTGGGAGACAGGATTTGGTCTCCTGCCCTCAGTTCTTGAAATTGCTTCAGAGCCATAAAAGTGAAATGTTATTTTTAGCAAGCCCCTTTCCACCACAACTGGATTTATGTAAATAAGGTGACTTTTTAAAACACTAGGAACAGAGGGTTGGAATTTGTAATCCCTGATTTCCAGGGAGGGGAGGAGGCTTGGAGGTTGAATAAATCACCAAGAGTCAATTATTTAATCAGTCATGGTTATGTCATGAAACGTTCACAAAATTCATAATGAAGGGATCTGAGAGTCTCTTGGTTAATGAACACATGGAGATCTGGGGAGATTGAAACACCTAGAGGTGGGTATGGAAACCCTACGCCCTTTGCTCTGTGCACATCACTTCCATCTGGCTGTTTCTGAGTTATGTACCAGGTTCGGGGTGCATTCTGGTTGGGGAATTAGAACACTTCAGTCAGCCACAGTGTGTGGCCCCAAACTCCAAAATGACAGAAACTTTAAAAGAAAAATCATTTGGCTGTGCTAGGTCTTAGCTGAGGCACACAAAATCTTTGAACTTTTTTGGGACATGCGAAATCTTTACTTGCAGCATTCGAACTCTTGGTTGCAATGTGTAGGATCTAATTCCCTGAGGGATCATACCTGGGCCCCCTGTATTGAAAGCAGGGAGTCTTAGCCACTGGACCACCAGGGAAGTCCCAGAGATAGACGTTCTTTTGTTTGGAAACTCGTCCTATGTATCTTGATGTTGATTTGTGTCCTTGAATATCCTTTGTAATAAACCAATAATCTAGTAAGTAAATTGTTCTCTTAGTGCTGTGAGTCATTCTAGTAAATTAATCCAGTCCAAGGAGGGGATCATTGGAACCTCCAATCTATAACCAGTGGGCCAGAAGCACAGGTAACAACCTGAGCTTGTGATTGGTATCTGAAGTGGGGGTGCAGGGCCAGTTTTGTAGGACTGAACCCCTAACTTGTGGGATATGACACTATCTCCAGGTAGACAACGTCAGAATTGAGTTAAATTGTAGGACACCCTGCTGGTGCCCAAGCATTGCTTGTAAGTGTAGGGAAGCCCTCTCCCCATATTGAAGGAGGGTGTACAGAACCATTATTCTCATATAAATATCAAATGAACAAGTGTCAAAGATTTCATTTAACTCCTTATTGAAAAAGAATTCAAAGAACAATTATATTTTAGATCAGAAATATTGAAATGAACTTGTAACTTATGTGCAATGTAACATGCTAGGCTATATTTCAAGGATTCTAAAATGAGGAAGACATGGGAATTATGCACCCTTGTGCAAATAAGACCAGGCTTACTTTCCTGCAGAAAGGCTTGTTCAGTCATCTTTTCTCTGTAACAAGACACCCAAATGGTTTAAACAATAAAAATTTACTTGGCTCATTCGTCTCTGGGGTGATTGGGGATTTCTTCTGGCCTAGTTTGGATTTAGCAGGCTGCAGCTGGAATTGCTCATGTATCTGAGCCTTGTGGCTCAGTTGGAATCTGTCTGCAATGCGGGAGACTTGGGTTCGATCCCTGTGTTGGGAAAATGCCCTGGAGAAGGGAAAGGCTACACACTCCAGTATTCTGGCCTGGAGAATTCTATGGACTATACAGTCCATGGGGTTGCAAAGAATCAGACACAACTGACTGACTTTCACTTCACTTCTGCAATCACTTGGTAGATTAGATGAAGACTCAATCCTATGGCTTATCTGAAATGTCCTCCCTGGGACAATTTTCCATGTGGCTTCCCATCCTTCAACAAGCAAATCACTAGCAAAATTCACTCAATGGAGGTAATTAGAGCTGATTCTACTAATTATATGTGTGTGCACGCATGCTAAGTCGCTTCAGTCGTGTTCAACTCTTTGCTACCTTATGGACCATAGCCTGCCAGGCTCCTCTGTCCATGGGATTCTCCCCAGCTAGAATATTGGAGTTGGTTGCCATGTCCTCCTCCAGGGGCTCTTCCCGACTCAGGGGTTGAACCCAAGTCCCTTATGCCTCCTGCATTGGTAGGCGGATTCTTTGCCACTAGTGAAACCTGGGGAGTCCCCTGAGTTTGTTCACATGGTGTCAATGATAGGGTTCTGAGAGTGTGAACAGAACCACACAAGTCCTCTTAAGACAAGTGGCAGAGTGATTCTAGATTCAAGGGTTGGAGGAATAGACCTCACCTCTTCATGTGAAGAGCACATCACCAGGACATGGATAGGGGAGAGAGGAAGATCACTTCACTAATGCAATTAATCTACCAGAGGTCCTTAACTTATGAAATTTCACTCTCTAGGGCAGGAGGGAGCTATGACATCAACATTTGCCTTACAAGGCAGACCCGGACACTGCCCATACTGCTGCTGCTGCTGCTGTTGCTAAGTCGCTTCAGTCATGTCCGACTCTGTGTGACCCCACAGACGGCAGCCCACCAGGCTCCCCCATCCCTGGGATTCTCCAGGCAAGAACATTGGAGTGGGTTGCCATTTCCTTCTCCAATGCAGGAAAGAGAAAAGTGAAAGTGAAGTCGCTCAGTCATGTCTGACTCGTAGCGACCCCGTGGACTGCAGCCCACCAGGCTCCTCTGCCCATGAGAAGCCCATACTATCAACGGATAATGACAGAAAAGACACAGGTTGAGCTGAGGGCATCTGGTAAAGCTTCACACGTCTGTGATTGGAGCTGTTTCGAAAGATAGGCAGGAAACTTCCTTCAAGCACAGGTGAAGATGGTTGAGGGGAGTCCGACAGAGCAGTAACTGAAATTCAAAAGCTGCGCTTCATGCCTGCTCTCTAGGTGCCTGTTCACAGACCTAGCATCATGGCAGCATCCACAGAGAAGGAGGGCAGGGTGGTTAGCAAATGGGGGCTCCAATCTTGGCTTTCCCACTTAAAGACAGAATAAATAGGTGTAAGTCACTCCCCTCTCTCTGAATTTCCTTTCTTCATTCATATAGCCCTAGTCCTGATCTGACTACATAGTAAGGAAAAAACACCAAACAGAAATCTTGAGTAGGGCCTTGTAAACAAAAGGAATTTCAAATGAGAGACTGAGATGACAGAGATGCATAGTATGCAATCAGTTGAAGTGAATATTAATGTAATGTTCTTTAAATAATTATGAAGATGAAAAACAGCAGAAAAGAAACATTTGTACATAATGTGAACAGGCAATTGTTTGAAGAAGAAATATGAATGACTAATAAATATATAAAAAGATGCTTCACTCCTCACTACTGATTGGGAAAACACAAACTAAATAATGATGTGATACCGTTTTTTTTTTTTCTTTAAAGTTGGTAAAAATTTAAAGATTGATATTATCTAAGGTTGGAAGAAGTGGGAAAATGAAACCTATAGATAACCAGGCTCCTCTGCCCATGAGAAGCCCATACTATCAACGGATAATGACAGAAAAGACACAGGTTGAGCTGAGGGCATCTGGTAAAGCTTCACACGTCTGTGATTGGAGCTGTTTCGAAAGATAGGCAGGAAACTTCCTTCAAGCACAGGTGAAGATGGTTGAGGGGAGTCCGACAGAGCAGTAACTGAAATTCAAAAGCTGCGCTTCATGCCTGCTCTCTAGGTGCCTGTTCACAGACCTAGCATCATGGCAGCATCCACAGAGAAGGAGGGCAGGGTGGTTAGCAAATGGGGGCTCCAATCTTGGCTTTCCCACTTAAAGACAGAATAAATAGGTGTAAGTCACTCCCCTCTCTCTGAATTTCCTTTCTTCATTCATATAGCCCTAGTCCTGATCTGACTACATAGTAAGGAAAAAACACCAAACAGAAATCTTGAGTAGGGCCTTGTAAACAAAAGGAATTTCAAATGAGAGACTGAGATGACAGAGATGCATAGTATGCAATCAGTTGAAGTGAATATTAATGTAATGTTCTTTAAATAATTATGAAGATGAAAAACAGCAGAAAAGAAACATTTGTACATAATGTGAACAGGCAATTGTTTGAAGAAGAAATATGAATGACTAATAAATATATAAAAAGATGCTTCACTCCTCACTACTGATTGGGAAAACACAAACTAAATAATGATGTGATACCGTTTTTTTTTTTTCTTTAAAGTTGGTAAAAATTTAAAGATTGATATTATCTAAGGTTGGAAGAAGTGGGAAAATGAAACCTATAGATATTTTGCATAGTGTGTATAGACTGTATCAAAAATTTAATTGATTTATATCCTGATCCAAACACTCTATGCTTAAATGCTTATAGGAGCCCATACACAAACACACATGCACACGGGCACAGATGCACACATATACACGCATGAATGTGTATATATATTTATGTATATATACACATAAGTATACATATCCTTCCAACAGAATATTGATTCAGTGTTGTTTATAATAAGAGAAATCTGAACACATCCTGAAAGTGAAAGTCGCTCAGTTGTGTCTGACTCTTTGCAACCCCATGGACTATAGTATAGTCCATGGAATTCTCCTGGCCAGAATACTGGAATGGGTAGCCATTCCCTTCTCCAGGGGATCTTCCCAACCCAGGGATCGAATCCAGGTCTCCCACATTGCAGATGGATTCTTTATAGTCTGAGCCACCACGGAAGACCTAGAAGTCTCCAATTAAACCAAATTTTTACATAAAAGCCTCAGCATGTTATTGAAGGGAAAAANGGAATTCTCCTGGCCAGAATACTGGAATGGGTAGCCATTCCCTTCTCCAGGGGATCTTCCCAACCCAGGGATCGAATCCAGGTCTCCCACATTGCAGATGGATTCTTTATAGTCTGAGCCACCACGGAAGACCTAGAAGTCTCCAATTAAACCAAATTTTTACATAAAAGCCTCAGCATGTTATTGAAGGGAAAAAACAAGTTTCAGAAAAATATATGAACTATACATATATCCTATATATATATTAGATAAAAGAATTTCATATCCTACTTCCTTCAAAGGTTGAGATGCTAAAATGAGATAATAGATATTAAAGTGTTTTGAAACTGTGGCTGTTGTTGAGTTACTAAGTTATGTCTGACTCTTTTATTATCCAATGGACTATAGCCCACCAATCTCCTCTGTCCACAGGACTTTCCGGGCAAGACCACTGGAATGGGTTGCCATTTCCTTCTCTAGGGATCTTCCTGATCCAAGGATCGAATGCACATCTCATGCAATGGCAGGAGGGCTTTTTTTTTTTTTTTTTTTTACTACTGAGGCACCAGGGAAGCCCAGTTTTGAAACTGTAAATTGCTTTAAATGTTAAGGCATATGTGAATTCAGCTTTAAAAACTTTTATAAATGTATTAATTTATTTCAAAGCTCTATGGCTTTCATTTAGGACATACATCTGATTTTTCCCAAGGAAATGAGACTATGCAATGGGAGCCTTGGCAAAGTAATTTTGGGTGCACCAGAAATGAAAACAAATAATGGCCCCAACTGCACCTATCTAATTGTTCCTTACAGAAGACAATCAACCAGGAATGACAATATTTTAATCTCCCCTCTCAGCCTTTCTCTTCCCTGAGCAAACAGTTAAACTGGATAACAAACTAATAAAAAATAATTTGGAATCTGGGGCACGATTATGGCCAGGAAAGATGCTGATGATCATTTCATGTGATCAGAGGAAAACCTAAAATAGAACACTCTTCAATTACCATAATTTCTACTGTCATCGCAATTTCTGTGCATAAAAGCCTTTGGTCTGAGTCACAACAAATTTATCTGTAAATTACACAATAACGGATGGGGAATGGACTTTCCTTTAAAAGAACAAACAGAATCAGTCATTTATGAGGACATCTTCATCTTAATCGACATGTAAGTGCAACCAAATGCAGACTCCATTACTGTGTAAAGTTCTGAAGACTGTCACCCAAACCCACTCCCACCCTCTCCCAAGTTTAATTAAACCAGTATCACACTGAGACTGGAAGGAAAACACAATGATACAACAATAAACAAACATTAATCATGATCATTACATACATTTTATTACATGAAATAAATAATACTGTGGCACTTTCACCAGCCGATACAGTGCTTCCTCTTGGATAACATCCTAAGGCAATTGAGGGGTAAAATAATACTAATAATGATAATAATAATTAGTATGAAAAGGAAAAAAGGGGCTTATCACCACATAAAGCAGAAACTGTATCCTCCTTCACTTATATTAATCTCATATTTGCTCATTTCTGGTTTCTTCTCACAGAGATAAATGAAAAGTAATTTTTTATTTGTAGCCTAGCTTGGGTGTATATAATTCAACTCTAATTGCCCCAGGGCAAGGAGATTCAGGGAAGATTCAGTCAATATTCAATACACACTTATGAGACTCCACCAGGAAATAGGGGAGGGAGTTCTGAAGACTTGGGCTGCATAGGAGCAGGAATAAAAAGAAGAAAGGCCCTTGGCAGGACTCAGGGCAATGGCTTTTGTCTTTGCTTGAGAACAGACCAGGTCTCCAGTGTCACTCTGTTCAGTCCTTTTCTAAGCTGACCTAAGGATCTCCCTGGTTTGTTTCTGAATCAGGAATGAGCCCCCTTGGAAGAATGTTCTTTTGTTTTTATTTCAAGAGGTCTTCTTGACATTCTTTTCATGTAAAGACCACACTGGGAAGGCCCACTAAATGTATAACATGGCTGTCCAGTCCTACCTCTACGTGGAAATGACAAAAAATAGGTCCTTTCCTGCAGAGATGTCCACGCAAAGGCAAGACGTGAATCCCACTCTGTGGCCTTACTAACTGTACAGTCCTGCGGTGTTTGGTTGGGGGCTGCCCATGACACCATCTTAGAAAATCTGACACCAACACAAAGTTTGTTACAATGAACAAAAAGATTCAACCTGTGGGCTTCATGATATGGAAACAGAGTATCAGGCTGAAAGTGACAGTTGCTCAGTAGTGTCCAACTCTTTGTGACCCCATGGACTGTAGTCCACCAGCCTCCTCTGTCCATGGAATTCTCCAGGCAAGAATGCTGACGTGGGCTGCTATTTCTCTCTCCAGGGGATCTTCCTGACCCAGGGATCGAACCCAGGTCTCTTGCATTGCAGGCAGACTCTTTACCATCTGAGCCACCAGGGAGAATATTAGGCTAGGAAATGTTAACAGCCTTTGTCCTTTCTCAACTTCTGGATGTGTAATGGCTCACAGGGGTGATGGAAAATTCCACTTCAGTCTTCTAGTGGGAATTCTGGAGGAAGAATCCCCTGTCACCTTTTGTGAAGGAAGGGGAAGGTATTGCTATGTGAGGATTTACTTTTGACTCTCTCTCGAACATGTCCTCTGACTGTTCTAATCAGTCTTGCTTGGATGAGCCAGAGTTTTAGTGGCTTTCTGATTCAGGGGCAGGCTCTGCTTCCAGGTTTAAAATGGGAGCTGTTGAGCTATGAGCATGAGTCGATGCACCTTTGGATCCATGGCCGTGGTCTCTTGCATGGTCTCCTTGGAGCTGCTTGGCTTGGCTTTCAACCCAGTTGAGAAATATGAGAAGCAGGCTCAACTCAGGTGTTGCCCTTCCTCTGGCTAAGGCATTCCTCCCTCCTACTGGGAGCCCTTGGTGCGGAAGCTTGGGAGCCACTGTTGCTGCCCGTGGAGCTGGCATTTGACAGCCAGGGACAGAAGACAGGCAAGTGTGACTGGGGTTCCCCTCTCCTGGCCTGTGGCCCTTTCTGCAGGATATTAACGGGGAACGTGACCAGTGTTGAAGAGGCCACTGATGTTCCCGCCACTCCCCCACCACAGACCCTTTCAGACAAATGACAAGAGACGGAATAGGTGAGTAGACACACTCCAAAGCCCACTCCTGTTGCAGTCCCTCAGGAAATGTCGCCTCAGCCTCTGCCAGTGAATTTCTAGGGCTGCCTCCATCATAAATACTCTGATTAAAATGTAAATTTAGCCAACCTATCAGCTTCCCATTAAGGGGACTCTTTAAAAACGCCGTTAATCAGCTGAAAGATATGTAGTGAAATACCACTCATCAATTATAACTGCTTATGACAGTTAACAAAGCTTTATATTTGCCCCAAACATGTGCTGATCTATCCATTATGCCAAGGTTCACTCTCACGCTAATTGTACATTTTCTTCTCTAATGCATTTTTGCTGTTATCTCATAGGCTAATGAAAGCCAGGAAATCAATAAATATAAATTATACATGCAAAGAAGGACTGCTGCGAACATAAAGTTTCTAATTAATTGCACTTGATTAATTTATATCCTTTAATTATCTTGCTAAGCCACAAACAACATAAATATCTCTGCAATCTGGTTATTGCTATGTCAGTCATAAAAAAGCAGACACAGTAAATCTATGAAATCTAGCAAACTGCATTGCCAGAAAACATGGAATGGCATAACCCATAAATATTATTGTTCTTACTCAAGACACCAATGAATAATTTCAGCATGACAAATTAACACTAAATATGTTGTATGGTTATTTGACGAAGGTTATAGTGATGCGATAGGTTTAAATGGTGCATATGGAGTAAGCAAAAATGTAGATCTTACGAATAGGCTTATAAAAAAATCTGCCCAAACCGAGGAGGAGCACTGTGGCTAATGACCCACACACAAAAATCCAGTGTCGTTGTGCAGATGGAATACTTTCTGCTGGTCAAGCTGAAAGGCAAATTGTGAATTACTTGGTTTCTTCTTTTCCCTTTGATAAACTTGATCAACAAAGAATAATCCCACCTCTTCTGCAAAGGCAAAAAGTAAAATGTAGGAATTTAAATCCCAGGAACTTGACACCAGGTTGGAAAGAGAACTGAATGGTGCATGCTGCCATTGTCTTAAGAGATACAACTTTTACATGGAAAGTGGTTTCTTTTTATCCACACCCCCCCTTTTAATTTTATCTGACTCTGCTAAGCCAGCCATCTGTCACTGATCTGAAATCTAATCCTCTCTGTCCACCGGGCGTGCCCTTTGTCCTAGGCCACCGCATATTACCAACCATCTATATCTACAACTTTCATAAATGTGTAAAAAGAAACTGTATCTGTCCTCAGCTACACTCAGACAAAGACCATCTGTCAGCCACTGCAGCTATTCTTTAAAAAAGAAAGCATCCAAAGGGATTTGCCCTTTACCAAGTAAACCCACTTAACCCTTCCAATAAGATTAACTGTTATTTGTTTCCATTAAATAAAAATGACCATGCTAATATACATTTAATAGTTCTGTAACAGTTGCAGGAAGATCAGCTCTCCTGTGGATATCTTTTGTAGATAAAACATACATGCATATAAATATCAGAATTATGACGGCAAGGAGATAACCTGTAAAGCAGAAGGATGTTTTTGCTTCCTTCTTCCAGGCTGAAGCTATGAAGGAGAAGCCAACATAAAATATAGAAGCCAGAAAGTGCCTACTCTTCTGGCCTTCAATTTTACAGTAAATAGCACTTCTGGATATAACATATGGCTGAACACATACAATTATTAAGATTCAGAGGCAATCCTCTGACTTCTGCCCTCTTATCACTGTACATTCTTGGAGACAGTTTTATGGCTGTTACATGGCACATTTCGAAAGTCTATATATGTGTGCTTTACAGATACACGCTCACTAGGTATTATTGTAATTATGGGAAATTTGTTGGCTGAGGGAAATAACTGCCGTTCCGTGGCACTAAAGCCGAACTACGGTAACCTTTGGGGATTTCTGTCTCCTGTTTTCATCCTGAAGACTGCCAGAGTTGTCTGACTTGGCATTTGAGAAGCGAAACAAATAATGCATTTGCTTCTATGGAAAAACCCAGGTGAAACATTTTTCAAATGTCTATTCTGTAGATGTTTGTGGACAGATTCCTCCAGGATAACCGTGCTTTTAAGGGTGCACCTTCAAAGTACCTAGGCCAAATTCTGCCTACAGGGCAGCTGAGATATATATATAAGATCTTACAGAAAAGCCCAAATGGACTTTTTGGCCAAGACTACATATATATATCTATATGGGGGAGGGGGGTGTGTATGTGCTGTCTCTTATACACATCTAGATGTGTATAAGAGACAGGAGGAAACCAGAATAGAAAGAGACACATGTACCCCAATGTTNTTTTTTTTTTTTTTTTTTAACATAAGCTTAATTTACCACTAGCTTCTGTGGCCTTCACAGGCCCTTTGTGTGCCCAGAACTCCGTTTTTCCACTCAGGAGCTCCACGGATTGAGAGAACCAGGGGTTTTGCAGGTAACTGGGGCTGGGTGAGCAGATGAGCCCATGGATGGCAGGCAGGCCACAGAGAAGACTCCCGGGCCTTGGCCAGGCTTCCCTGCCGTATTGGCTGTGGAGGTGGCAAGGGGGTGCGCCTGGAAGGGCAAACTACCAGGCAGATAATGGCTTTGTTTTTCCCTCCTGCTGAGCGTCTAGGTTTTCACCCTTACAACATTTTACACAGTGGAGCATTTACTCAGTTTCACGGGAAAATCCAATCTAAAGGTTCCCAGATCCAAACAGATACCCCTGGTATTTGGCAATCCGCGTCTCCCTTCCTCCTCTCCTTGAGCTATGTTCTGTTCCCCAGATGCTCAGGGGTGAGCTGCAGACCCCCTGCCTACTCTCGGCTTGACCCAGACCTCTGCCGCGGAGTGTGCCCTCCGGCTTCCCTTCCCCTGGAGGCCCCCGTTCTGGCACCCGACATCCAGCTTCACAGCCCGCTGGGAGCTAAGCTCTGGTGCCATCTCCGTGGGAGGGGAGGAGTCCTGTGCTGCCTTCAGTGAGAACGCAGCGGTCTCTAAGGAGACAGGTAAATCTCCGGATGCTGCGATCGGATTGCTGAGGGAGATCCGCTTCCGATGCCTGCCTCCTGGCTCCTCCGAGGTAATGAAAAGGCAGGCCCGTGAAAAGTATGGCTCCCGCGTGTTCCCCTGGCTGATGGTTGGAAAAATACCGATGCGTCCAGCAGGCAGGAAGTATGGATCTCCCAGTAAAGTTCACTAAATTTGTCATTTTCGATTTAACCGCACCTAGGTAGCGAGCCGACTCACTAGGTTTGACTGCAATTACCTTATCTTTCCTATTTTTAGTGACAGGACCAGATTATTTTAAGTGCATTTTATAGAAAACCCTTCTTTACTGAAGTATAAAGACTGTAATAAAGACCATACAATGTTTTGAAACTGTTTTAAATCCTTCACTCAGCGTTGCTTCTACAGATTTAACATGTAGGGGTTCTAATCTTACTGCTACTAATTAGAGCTTTAGTGTAATTGTGCCAACAGGGTGCTTGGCATAATAATTACTATTGAGAGATTCTGGTGGCGCAGTAACATGCCTACATAATGCAGATATGTCTAGTATTACAGTGCAGTCACCTTTGTATGTTGACTCAAGTTGGATTTTAACCAAGTAAGGGGTTATTTTGCCTTTATAATAAAGCTTAAAAGGCATATACATATGTATGATTTAGGTATCCATTTTTCCTCTTTGAGTCTTTCGAATATTAATTAGCAGGAATCTCAGAAGGCAACAGGAAACATTTCGTTTCAAGTATCTCACAATTTGGGGCAATTCACTCTGAGAAGAGAATCGTCCATGCCTGTGTGGTAGAGAGTCTAATTTTGATGCAATGGGGCACAGCGTCTAGATTGCTCCCAGGGTGAGGGTCTCTCTCTAAAGAAGTCCTGCCTTGCTGTGACAAGCAGAGAAAGGAAATGGGGGCTCGGGGCCCACGAGGATCTGCATTTGGATGGAACTTGTGTCTGGTTTATAAGAGGAATCTCTGAAAACATTGTCTCAGTAATTTTCAAGCCCTTGCATCTTTGAAAATGCAAGCCTAAATCGGAGAAGTCTATTTCTACTCCAGCCTAGGCAGTTTTGAATGTAATTATCGCTTGTTCCCTATTGTTTACTGTAAAGGGGATATCTGAAAAAACTGTCAGGGTGTCAAATGTAGGAGGTGGGGATCTGGGGGTGTACGGAGGAGGGGAAGGGACATGAGTATACGTATGAGTCCTTCTTACTTAGGAGAGACGCGGGAACTGGGCAGGCGGCCTCCATGGCTCCACTAGACTTCTCAGGCGAGAAGCAAAGGGCCACACTGGTTGGTTTCACTTTCTGTGGTGTCTGAGCAAAGCTCTAGGTGATGCTGGGTGGCCAGAGCGGGGACTTCCTGCTGCTGAGATGCTGGTCACAGAGACTCAGTGGACTGGGACCAGCACACTCATGCCCAAACACAGGCACACCGGGAGTGGGGTTTTACTTTCTTTCTTTCTTTTTTTTTTTTATATATATGTATTTTTTTCGTTTTGGCACATGTGAAGGAGTTTCTACAAAACTGATTTCACAGAGCCATAAGTCACCTAAGAGGATGTCCCCGGCCATTTAAAGTGCACTACAGAGGTTTTTTTTAATGTAATAAATACACGGGGAAGGTAGTATGTAATGGCCCCCGGGGTCTGAACTATAGCTCCATTTAGCTCCCGACAGCCTTGTTGTTACTGCCCCTTAGTGCCTCACTTTTAAAGTGACAGGAAACCAATTTCTGATTACAAATCAATGGGTTAGGATGTCACCTCTGGACAGCGAAGTTAGCTGTAAATCCAAGGAGTCACCCAGGCTGCTAGGAAATTGGGGGTCAGGGTATGAAGGTGACTGCTTTACACAATGCAAAGGGAAAGACAGTTGTTAATACAGAGCTTTGTAACTGCCTCTCCGGGGCAATGCCCAGGTAGTTCCAGCCCCCTCCTCATCTCCCCTGACTGGTCCAGGGGTGAGAGGGTGGTTTTGCCACGTGCACCAAATATGGCAGTAAAATGCTCATTTCACTGCTCAATGCAACCCTCCCCCAGGCTGATGAACTAGCAGAATTCCTCTCCTCCCAGCCTGTACAGAGCCTTCATGTTAACCAAGACTATATACACTTCTGTCATGCAAGATACCTTTTGATGAGGCTTCTTTTTTCTTTAAGCTTTTAAGATAATCTTAGAGAAATCATCAAGCTATAAAAAGAAATCAATAAAAACAGAAAAGGTTCCCATCACCCCGAAAAAAATCCATAACTTTTGCATTTTAATAGAGACGCTACAGGACCAGACCCGTCATTTTCTTTCTGATGTGTTCCTTTGATTTCCCTCGTATCTCACAGGGCTCTTGACTTTCTTGAGAAAGGGATTATTGAATTGTGTGTCTCCCTCAGATGTACTTGATCACTCAAGTATCTGTACTTAAGAATGTTAGAGTCTGTTCAGCTGTTGCCTCTTTGGAGCTCATTGGGGCTTGTCATCTTAATATTAATTGGGTTTTGTGCAGGAATCTGAAGTTCCATATTGAGTGGCTTTCAAGAGAGAAGATTATGCCCAAAGCCAGACAGAAAGACAAACATATTTAGCACAACAATTATGATAATTGCAGAAACATTCTGTCATGAAATAACCAATCTGATTAAGGGCTCTTCTACATTATCAAATATTAATCTGATGTCTTCAGTCCAACCTGGTTTGAACATAAGAGGCTTCTTACGGTTTTATGTATTAACAGATTTGTAAAAGCTGGACATATAGAGCCTAATAGTATGAGACAGGCAAGCCAGTCTAGTAAAAGGATTTTTTGCTGAATGTAATCCATTTAAATTTAAAATAGACACAGATAGGATCATAAACCTGAAATCAAAATTAAAACACAGCCTGCCAATGAGACCTTTTGTATAATTCCAACCATATGGCAATTCAGAAACATATTGTAAGAAGTATTAGTGTTCATTTCTACTAAAAAAAAATGAGGTCAATATCTTGATGGTAAATCATCACAATAAATGTACAATTACTTGAAAGTTTCCAGACTTTCTTGAGACCCACACAAACTGGTGAGTAACAGAAGTAGTGATCGTCTTGCTAAACTAGAGAGTTAATTTTATTTGTAATTTTCAGCTGCTTTCAGCTTAATTGCACAATTTCCTCAATTATTAAAGTTCATTCTACATACTTAAGTTCATTAGCCATTGTCAAATGGGCAAATTGCTTTGCAATTTTAATATTTGTTGGACAAAGCTGTATTAATAGGTTCACTCTGCAAACATAGTTTCTCAGCTTTTGCTATAGTATCCACTGATCACTGTTTTCATCCAAATCAGGAGTCAGGAGCTGTATTTTTTTTCTCTTTTTATGAATATCTCTTAAATGTTAGTTACACAGGTAGGCTCTTTTGTTTGTTTACTTGGGAGGGAGGGAATTGGGGAGTATGGCAGTCTTGATAAAAAGTGTTGCAGTCTTACATATTAAATGTGAAAAAGTACATAGGATGGTGAAATTTCTCAGCATGCCTATGCAATCTACATAAATATGGTATAGTCATATACACATATGCCTATATTTATGCCTATAAAAACATAATATGTCTTCTGAATCATCAATAACTTAGATTTTCAATCAGGTTCTATGCTATAAAAGTTGTTGAGTCATTATGCTGTATATAGTATGATTCTGTCTGTACATTATATATCTATCTATCTATCTCCATGTATTTAAATCTTTTCATACAGAAATACATTCCATGGTGTAACTTCTGGCATTAGAGAGGCATTCTCAATCTCTCTCTCTCTCTCAATCTCTCTCTCTCCCCTGACCCTCCATCCCCACACACCACCACTACCACGTCAGAGCTACTTAACACATGTGTATGTAGACTTATTTAAACATTCATACATGCCCTTTTAGCAACAATGCCACTTTCTATTTGCTCTCCCCTTTCAGTTATAAAGCACCTTTGCGCTCCCCCCCCCATTATCTCATTTGATTAATGAATACGCACTTGCTCCCCCCTCCCAGTGTAGATGCACAGTTTACCACACCGTCTTCCAGGGAAAACGGTTCCTGAAATTTATCAGTATCTTTCTGTGAAAACAAACACACCCCACCTGCTTGGTCTCTGTCTGTCCTTACGCACACACTCCCTACAAAATGTCTGGGTGCAAATAGCTCCAGATCTCGAGGAAGGTAACTCCTGCCAGCATGGTTTATCTCCCCAGTAATTAGGCTTGTGTTTCTGCTTTATTAACTCAGCTACAACAATGCCCTGCCCTCTGTCACCAGGGGGACTAATAGATGATCGGCACTCTGATTTGGAAATCGTACAAATTAAATGACAAAGTGAGAGGAAGTGAAGTTAAGGCAAATTGTGTAAAGATAAGGCAGTCGGTCATTTATATACTAGTTTTTCAAATGCTTAAGCAGGGGTCTTTTGATTTTACATCTACAGATGCAAAACTGCTAAAATAAATAAGCCGTGTGTTCTTCCTGTGTTTGCTAAACCTCAATGATATGTGAATTTTTAAGCGATGTTAAGAAATAATTGATTGTGTATGTTTAAAACCAGGATCGCTTTTTCTTCTCCTGAAGTCCCATGTTTCAGTTCCTTTCCTGAGAAGGATTTTCTTCTATGAAATTGTGCCTGAGAATCCCTGAGTTTATTATTTCCCCAGGAGCACTTCAACAGGTCTCTGTCTTCATCTATAAGGCAGATTTGCTTTTATGTGTTTTAAACTCGTGCCCTGACTTTCTAGGAAANGGGGCAATGCCCAGGTAGTTCCAGCCCCCTCCTCATCTCCCCTGACTGGTCCAGGGGTGAGAGGGTGGTTTTGCCACGTGCACCAAATATGGCAGTAAAATGCTCATTTCACTGCTCAATGCAACCCTCCCCCAGGCTGATGAACTAGCAGAATTCCTCTCCTCCCAGCCTGTACAGAGCCTTCATGTTAACCAAGACTATATACACTTCTGTCATGCAAGATACCTTTTGATGAGGCTTCTTTTTTCTTTAAGCTTTTAAGATAATCTTAGAGAAATCATCAAGCTATAAAAAGAAATCAATAAAAACAGAAAAGGTTCCCATCACCCCGAAAAAAATCCATAACTTTTGCATTTTAATAGAGACGCTACAGGACCAGACCCGTCATTTTCTTTCTGATGTGTTCCTTTGATTTCCCTCGTATCTCACAGGGCTCTTGACTTTCTTGAGAAAGGGATTATTGAATTGTGTGTCTCCCTCAGATGTACTTGATCACTCAAGTATCTGTACTTAAGAATGTTAGAGTCTGTTCAGCTGTTGCCTCTTTGGAGCTCATTGGGGCTTGTCATCTTAATATTAATTGGGTTTTGTGCAGGAATCTGAAGTTCCATATTGAGTGGCTTTCAAGAGAGAAGATTATGCCCAAAGCCAGATAGAAAGACAAACATATTTAGCACAACAATTATGATAATTGCAGAAACATTCTGTCATGAAATAACCAATCTGATTAAGGGCTCTTCTACATTATCAAATATTAATCTGATGTCTTCAGTCCAACCTGGTTTGAACATAAGAGGCTTCTTACGGTTTTATGTATTAACAGATTTGTAAAAGCTGGACATATAGAGCCTAATAGTATGAGACAGGCAAGCCAGTCTAGTAAAAGGATTTTTTGCTGAATGTAATCCATTTAAATTTAAAATAGACACAGATAGGATCATAAACCTGAAATCAAAATTAAAACACAGCCTGCCAATGAGACCTTTTGTATAATTCCAACCATATGGCAATTCAGAAACATATTGTAAGAAGTATTAGTGTTCATTTCTACTAAAAAAAAATGAGGTCAATATCTTGATGGTAAATCATCACAATAAATGTACAATTACTTGAAAGTTTCCAGACTTTC
This sequence comes from Oreotragus oreotragus, assembly GCA_006410675.1. NCBI lineage: Eukaryota > Metazoa > Chordata > Mammalia > Artiodactyla > Bovidae > Oreotragus > Oreotragus oreotragus. The sequence goes on along the minus strand of SJYX01009579.1, from coordinate 351,300 downwards.
TTGAGACCCACACAAACTGGTGAGTAACAGAAGTAGTGATCGTCTTGCTAAACTAGAGAGTTAATTTTATTTGTAATTTTCAGCTGCTTTCAGCTTAATTGCACAATTTCCTCAATTATTAAAGTTCATTCTACATACTTAAGTTCATTAGCCATTGTCAAATGGGCAAATTGCTTTGCAATTTTAATATTTGTTGGACAAAGCTGTATTAATAGGTTCACTCTGCAAACATAGTTTCTCAGCTTTTGCTATAGTATCCACTGATCACTGTTTTCATCCAAATCAGGAGTCAGGAGCTGTATTTTTTTTCTCTTTTTATGAATATCTCTTAAATGTTAGTTACACAGGTAGGCTCTTTTGTTTGTTTACTTGGGAGGGAGGGAATTGGGGAGTATGGCAGTCTTGATAAAAAGTGTTGCAGTCTTACATATTAAATGTGAAAAAGTACATAGGATGGTGAAATTTCTCAGCATGCCTATGCAATCTACATAAATATGGTATAGTCATATACACATATGCCTATATTTATGCCTATAAAAACATAATATTGCTTCTGAATCATCAATAACTTAGATTTTCAATCAGGTTCTATGCTATAAAAGTTGTTGAGTCATTATGCTGTATATAGTATGATTCTGTCTGTACATTATATATCTATCTATCTATCTCCATGTATTTAAATCTTTTCATACAGAAATACATTCCATGGTGTAACTTCTGGCATTAGAGAGGCATTCTCAATCTCTCTCTCTCTCTCAATCTCTCTCTCTCCCCTGACCCTCCATCCCCACACACCACCACTACCACGTCAGAGCTACTTAACACATGTGTATGTAGACTTATTTAAACATTCATACATGCCCTTTTAGCAACAATGCCACTTTCTATTTGCTCTCCCCTTTCAGTTATAAAGCACCTTTGCGCTCCCCCCCCCATTATCTCATTTGATTAATGAATACGCACTTGCTCCCCCCTCCCAGTGTAGATGCACAGTTTACCACACCGTCTTCCAGGGAAAACGGTTCCTGAAATTTATCAGTATCTTTCTGTGAAAACAAACACACCCCACCTGCTTGGTCTCTGTCTGTCCTTACGCACACACTCCCTACAAAATGTCTGGGTGCAAATAGCTCCAGATCTCGAGGAAGGTAACTCCTGCCAGCATGGTTTATCTCCCCAGTAATTAGGCTTGTGTTTCTGCTTTATTAACTCAGCTACAACAATGCCCTGCCCTCTGTCACCAGGGGGACTAATAGATGATCGGCACTCTGATTTGGAAATCGTACAAATTAAATGACAAAGTGAGAGGAAGTGAAGTTAAGGCAAATTGTGTAAAGATAAGGCAGTCGGTCATTTATATACTAGTTTTTCAAATGCTTAAGCAGGGGTCTTTTGATTTTACATCTACAGATGCAAAACTGCTAAAATAAATAAGCCGTGTGTTCTTCCTGTGTTTGCTAAACCTCAATGATATGTGAATTTTTAAGCGATGTTAAGAAATAATTGATTGTGTATGTTTAAAACCAGGATCGCTTTTTCTTCTCCTGAAGTCCCATGTTTCAGTTCCTTTCCTGAGAAGGATTTTCTTCTATGAAATTGTGCCTGAGAATCCCTGAGTTTATTATTTCCCCAGGAGCACTTCAACAGGTCTCTGTCTTCATCTATAAGGCAGATTTGCTTTTATGTGTTTTAAACTCGTGCCCTGACTTTCTAGGAAACATATTTGCATACCTTATATAAGATTAAAATTGCAGAAGGAAAGAAAATAAAATTGAATGATGGAAAGAGAAAAAAAAGACCAAACAGACCGTCCAGCAAAGCTGATTCCCATCAGTCTGCTGCAGGAGCTGTAATGTTCTGTTTAGCAATATGATTTAACAAGAAGCATTAGCTCTGAGTGTGGAGCTGCCGGTTTAAGAAGGCTGATGAGATGTGATTATCTCCATGCAGCAATATCAGGGTGGTTAAAAGATAATTTGAAACAAGGTTAAAAATGAAGCAACACTAAGCTTCTCTCACTGGTGTCAAAACAATCACATCTTTTCTTTCCTTTTTTTTTTTTCCCCTTTCACTTTGATGACATTTGCTCATATTGGAGGTGGAGACATTCTTCATAGCAAACTGTAATCCTTGACTAATTTTAAATTTAATGTGGTGCTGTGTAAAAGACGGGTCTAAATTTGATCCAAAATCAGCTTCTGGATATTATGGATAGAATTTGCAGTGTTTATAATATTTGGTAAGCCTTAAATCTTGCTATTAGTGGCAGAACTAAAGTTTCATTTCACTATGTTAACAATATATTCATGGTATAAACAGCTTACGTTGACATAATAAATGACATTTGGTTAGAAAAATGTCTTTGAACTTTAGCTGAAAAAAATGAAAACAGGTGAAAAAAAACAGCATCAACTATGAAAAGCCATATGTTAGTAAATGAATATACCTCATCATATTATGTAATCACTTTAAATATAATTACTGTTTCAAATGATTAAGTTTCAAAGTCAGAATATTCTTTACTTTAAAAGGATGTATTTCAGAACTAGAAATATTTATTCATTATCTTAAAAAAAATCCATGTAGCCATAGCTCCTGATTTAAAAACAAAACAGTAAGACTAGTTAAGAAAGTTAAACATTATCTGTGTATGTAAAGAGAACTAATTGGGTCACTTGCTGAAAACTTTAGAAAAGTCTGAAACAAGATTTCAAAACCTGTTCTTTTGTGTAAAAGATAAATTGGGACGTTCAGCCAGTTTCAAAAGTGTAATCAACATTTAAGAAAGAGAAGCCCAAAGTTACTGTGCGCAGGGCAGGCAGCTGTGTGCTTGCTCCGGAGGGCTGCAACACACAATCCAATTTAAGCAAGGAAATGCTCAGCAATTCTAAAATGCTCTGTTCATATCCATACATAAGGCAAAGTCTCCTTCATGCTCCATTCCATCCCTACGTTATCAATCAGTTAGGATCAATTCTGCAGCTTAGTCCCGCCCAAACCCCCTGCCTTCCCCATCTTCTCATGACTAGTCTGCAGGGCTGGCCATGTCCACGCTGATACCAGAAGATGACAATTAGTCATATCTATCCGTGCTGGTCCATCTAATCCCTGTTGTTTTTAGTCATGTCAAATCCATTATCCCAAACAAAGCTGTGTACATCTCTTTGGAGATGCACAGACTTGCCTTGCTTACTTTGAGAAGGCGGATTTTATGACAACATTAAATACATACTGAGCCCTAACTAATGGGGCCACTTGGCGACTTGGAGCAACTGCTCTGATAATTCCTATCACCCTAATCCACGGCTGCTTAACTCGCTTGTGAAAATTCATGGCCTCCTGGATGTGCCCTTAAGATCATCACATCTCTTGTTTTCTCCACAATTATATATATATGGTCACTGCACCCGAGTGTTTCCAGCCATCATAGAATGCAACTCCCGTCCTCCCGAGCCCGGCAGCCGGCAACCCGCCCGACCCCTTTCCCACCCAAGCCTCCAGTTTCATTCTGTTTGCTTTCTTGCTTTATTTTTGAGCCTGGTAAAAAGGGCTCCCCTGCCCCAGCTGTTTACTTAGAAAGAAGAACCTTAGGTGCTCTGTTTACTTACATTTTTCAGCATTTCTTTGTCTTCCAAACCATTCTAGCTCTTAATATGGAAGTTTTATGGGCTATTTTTATCAGAAAATGCAGACCTTGACTAGTTGACGTGAGCAGTTAGGATGGGTTAAGTGTGCTTTGAAACCCTCGATTTCTCCCCGAGAAAGCAATATATGGCATATGGTAACGTCTAGAGCCTGAAAACACAGCCAGTAAGAGTCGCGCAGACTAAAGGAAATCACTACTTAATTCCACAAACATTTGTTTCGGTCCAGGAATGGCACTAGAAACTTTGAGCAGCCTGCCCGCTCCAGCGCCGGCCGGCACGCGGGGTCCATACCGTGCGGCACAGCGCCATCTGCTGGCCGGCTCCGCAGCCAGAGGGTGACTCGGAAACGCACCCGAGTCTATTCCCCCGACCTCGGTTCCCGGGGGCTTCCTGCGGCTGGGGAGTTCTGAGTGTACTAAAAAGGCGCGAGAGAGGGAGATGGCGCTGGAGAGAAAAAGCAGGGCTAGAGAAAGTTTCCAAAGACTTATTTAACTTGTAAACGGAGGAAGATTAATACCTCTGGAACGGTCCCCAGACGTCTTGCCAAGGGCACAGGTTTTCAGCTTTAAAGGTGAAGCTGAGTTTATTTGCATCCAAGGCAAAGAGTTGTTTTCCTTCTTCCTCTCTGTCTATAAAGCAGTGTAGCCTAACCATATTGTCTTCACAGCCGGGCTCTGCGTGCTTCTTTATGGAGGTGAGGCAGAATTCAAGCCAACTGTCGGGTTCATTCATGTCCTGACAGTGTGTGTGTGTGTGTGTGTGTGTGTGTAGCAGGGGGTGATATTCAGAAGCGCTTTTGGAAACACGGGTTGTTTGCTCATCCATTCCAGAAATCAGTGGAGGGGCCCCTCCCAGGGGCAGAATGTAAGGACTGTGGGAATGCAATCAACACACTTCAGCATGTTTCCACACTGCCTTGAATGGGATCCCAGACTCCAAGAAACCCATCTCTGATAGACTGTAAAAGACCCAAACTAAATGGACCAAAGAGGTGGTCATTACTCTTCAGGGAGGGCCCTCTCTGTAACACAGGGTAAAGTGCTATCTGCAATTATTTTTTAAGGCTACTTTGGAAATCTTATTATTCTCACTCCACTTCCAGCTACCAAGCCTTGTGCTAACTGCGATTTCCATCCTGCAGCACTGACTTCAGCGTCTCCCTCCCTTCCCTCTCCTTTGCTCTGTCTGTCTCCATCCCCGGAAACTTGTTCCAGACACAAGCAGGTTGGGGAGGGTGCCATGTCCACATCACCTAGAGAGAAAGAGGAGGTCCGTGACCATTCCTGAATACCTCTGAAGGATAGTTTCCTTAGGCCCCTGTTGTGGGGATTCTCTGGTCCTCGGTGTATGATGGCATGGAGCAAGGATTAACTGTAATTGCTTCTGTGTACAGAAAGGACTAGAAATGATCTCTTTTCACCTGCTCTCTCTGGAGTGTTAGGCACAACACTGCCGATGAATGAGACAGTTTGGGGGACAGAGTGCCCTACACCCTCTGTAGCTATAGGAGGGACCTATGCCATTAGGAAAGGCGGCTGTTTTCTCAGGGGCTACCTCTCAAAGTGAAGCAATGTTTTTAAAACACTGTTCCTCCAGATGCTGTGACCCATTCCTTGGCAGAATGGACACAGGCTGGTGTTTTCAGGGAGCCGCTTCCCTCTCTCTTTCCCCGCCCTCCACGTCTTAGCAAGCCCACTCTCTCTTAGATACAAATACAAAATCAGATGTGTTCACTACAGACTTCAAATTTAAGGTCTAAAGGATTTTAGAGACTAGCTTTGCCAGATAGCATACAGGATACACAGCTAAATTTCAGAAAGATAATGAAGTTGTTTAGTATGTGAACATCCTAAATGTTGTCTGGGACATACTCAGACATGAAAAAGTTCACCATTCATGTAACACTCAGATTTAACTAGATACCTGTGTTTTTATGTTTTGGTGTTTACTGAGTCTGGCAGCTCATTAGATTCTCTAGTACAAGTCTTTAGACGGGAGACTAAAATCAACAGAGATAGAGAGCTATGCCCGGTTACACAGCTGTTTAGAGGCAGCTGCTAGGCCAGAAATCAGGTCTAGAAATTCAGCTGGGGTCCTCTTGATCAAAGGCACTCCCTCGTCTTTCCCCAGGATAGCTGACTGGAGGCAGAGGTACCAAGTGAGATGATGTAATAAAACCAGGCTCTTATATAATCATTTCAGAATGACCGTGCATGCTGCAGAGGGCCATAAAGTAAAATGCCACTCATTTGGAAATGCCACTAGTTTATAATTTGTGAAGTTTCCTGCCCAAGTGAAATTTTACATAGCGAACCCTTTCTTGCAGGAGATTCCAGCACTTTCTTTTTCTGTGACCGTTGTTCATGGCGGTTTCAAGGGCTTTGTTCTATCAAGTGATTTCAAACACGAAAGCTCCCACTTACATACAAGCAAATACTATGCTAATTATTCCTCTCTCCCCATTAAAGCCACAGTTCTAAAGCCATTACTGTAGACAGGGTACTGTTTATCTGGATTAAAAGACTAAACAGATCATCCTAAAATGGTCTAATATTTATCACGGACTTAAATCAGTTATGTATCTTGAGACTGCTCTGGATTCGTGGCCAAATAGCTCTTTAGCATCATGGGAAATCTGGAGGAGCCGTTATTTGGGTGACAGGTATTGAAAAACTCAGCTCAGCCATGGCCCATGTGACATCTGAACCTCACTTTCCTTATTTTGAAACTGAGGGCTTGATGCCTTATGGGCTTCCCTGGTGTTTTCAGACACTAAAAAATCTGCCTGCAATGCAGCAGACCTGGGCACAGTCTCTGGGTTGGGAAGATCCCCTGGAAGAGGAAATGGCAACCCACTCCAGTATTTTTGCCTGAGAAGTCCCAGGGACAGAGGAGCCTGCCAGGCGACAGTCCGTCGGGTCCCAGACTGGGACACGACTTAGTTACTGAGCATGCCACGCTGTGGTCAGTATCTTTGCAGTGCCTACTATAATGCCACAGTTGGCTGTACCCCTCTCTCCTCCCAAGCAATCTGGCCACCAAAAGCTCACACCAAGGAAGGAAAGAAAAGGATGTTAGTGAAACCAGTTGTAATGCAAAGAAAGGTCAGCTTTAGCTGCGAGCCCTGAAACTTAACTGCCAATGGCATAAAAGGGCTCCAGGTAAGGCAAGGACTGTATTTACACAAGGTCTTTCCTGCTAAGCCAACTCCAGTCTGAGCTGAGCAACTACTCCAGGCAGCAGAGCTCTTATTGGAAGGCGGAAGCCAAAAGTTAAGTGTGAAGGATTTGGACTTTGTACAATTAGATCACCCCGGAGCCCCAGCATAGCAGTGGATCTCCATGAGCATTTGGCGGAGTTGTGAATGTGGGTGAGGAAAGGCCGAAGCAACCTATTTGGAAGAAGAAGAAATAGTCGAACAGAGGATGGCAAGACCCTGTTCTGTCCAGGAACGCTCTCATGCCATGCTTGGAGTTCACGTTTCACCAAGGAATGTAAAGGAAGAGTAAATGGGGCTGGGTGGAGAGAGAAGGGTGAGGTTTTCCCTCCCTTGCTCTCCCCTCTTTCTTCCTCTTAGGACAGTTTTTAACCTTCATATCCCTCCCGCACAAAGGCCATTCAGCAAGGATGAGTAGACCCAAAGCCCGGATGCGTGTTCAACTTGTCACCTTGAGTCTTCCCCGCCTGCTGGGTCTCATCCTCCCCTGAGGGAGGCTTGGCTCCTGTGCACAGTTAGTGATGGGGCTCTGACTCTCAAGGATGGATGGCTAAGTTCTTTTCAAAATATAGATCTCTGTAGCATTTTGTCCATGTCTTGAACGGGGCCAATTCAAGGACCTGGCTCTGAAACGTGCATGGATTATTTCCGCTGAAATGTTTTCCTCTGGCTTTGAGTCCTCCTTGGAACCTTCAACACTTTGGCCACCTGATGCGAACTGACTCATTGGAAAAGACCCTAATGCTGGGAAAGATTGAAGGCAGGAGGAGAAGGGGGTGACAGAGGATGAGATGGTTGGATGGCATCACTGACTCAATGGACATGAGTTTAAGTAAACTCTGGGAGTTGGTGATGGACAGGGAGGCCTGGTGTGCTGCAGTCCATGGGGTCACAAAGAGTCAGACACAGCTGGGTGACTGAACTGAACTGGAACCTTTCTGCGACTTTCTTCTCAAGTCCATGCTATGGTTTTGCAAGCTTGTTTTTTTTTTTTCCCAAGGCTGAAGACTGTGCTCCATGACTCCATCAGCCACATCAGGTCTAGACCTAACCAAGAGCCCAAGAGCTGTGGGTTTTTTTTTTTTTTTTTTTAATGTTTTGGTATTTACTGAATCTGGCAGCCCATTAGATTGTCTAGTACAAGTCTTTAGACTCGAAACTAAAATCAACAGGGACAGAGACTTAAGTAGCACGTTGAGAAGAAACTACTTCCACAGCTTGATCAGCCACTTAGGAACTGTCGTTTCCGAGAGATTAGAAAACAACCCAATTTGTGGCTGATCGCTAGTATTTACGAGGGTTCACTGTGTGCAAAGTCTTTTGCACCCAGCTCTCATTAAGTACTATAGTCCCATATTATGGATGAGTAAACTAAGGCCAAGAAAGGTTTAGTAGCTTGGATAACGTCACTACAATTAACTAGGAGAGATAGACTAGAACGTGTTTCACTGCCCCCTAAAAGCCCAAGTTCACAACTTCTGATAATAATAACCAACTTCAATTGAGCGCCTACTGTGTGCCAATTACTGTTACGTGTGCTTTATGTGTATTATCCCAATAACCCCCCTCGGTGACCTTGTGAGGCAGGTACTACTGTGAAACCCATTTTGTAGATGAGGAATGTGATGGATGGAGACTAAGCGAAGAGCTGGAGTCATTAGCCACCCACCTAAATTGTCCCTCTGCATCACTGGAGGCTATTGGCCTCCGTTCTAGTCAGCTTTACCATAAAGACTTGTGTAAAAGTCACAAGACAAGATAAAATAGAAAAATCAACAACATCAACACCTAGCCCTCTGTCTCCCAAGCCCCAGGTAGAAGGCAGTGTGTACCTTCTTCAGCTCCCATGAAAGCGTCTGTCCTCTTCCTCTCTGTACAAAAATAAGACAGAGGGGACAAGGTGTGCCCGTCTGTGACCTGGGTTCCTCTTGTTCCCGTGGAAGACAATGGAAAGTTAGCTCTTTAAACAGTTGCACAATCCCTTTTATTCTGTCTTTCTCTCTCGCTACACACACACACACACACACACACACACACACTTGTCCTCTCTGATCTGAAAATACTGAAAACCCAGCTTCTGGAACTCTCCTCTGATTCTTTGGTTCAACACAGGACACCAGCTTAGGATGGAGACACTCTGGGACCATCGGCTGCTGTGAGGTGGCTTCTGGGTTCCAAACCCCGGGCATTAACCCAGAGGCCTGCCAGCCCCCTTGCTGCCTGATAAGAGTGCAACCCTAAGGAAGCCGGCAGTTTTATTTCCCTCAGTAAATCTATTCTGATTAATGTAAACACTGTATAATACTCCACCTGTAGGTACTGTAATTAAGGTGCATCGGAACCACAATCAACACAGTGATAGGCAGAGGGAAAATTATTGACCTCCCACAGATTTTTTAAGTCAGCACATTTACTACTGTGAAAATCACCAAGTCATTAGCAGAGGGGTTTAAAAAAATTTTTTTTTAATGAAAGAAGTCTGCTCACATTACAGCTCTTTGTCTGTTAACCTCTGTGTCCCCTCTCTTTCTGATTTAAGATGAAATTCCCCCACACCCATTGGAGAACACACTTGTCCTCTCTGATCTGAAAATACTGAAAACCCAGCTTCTGGAACTCTCCTCTGATTCTTTGGTTCAACACAGGACACCAGCTTAGGATGGAGACACTCTGGGACCATCGGCTGCTGTGAGGTGGCTTCTGGGTTCCAAACCCCGGGCATTAACCCAGAGGCCTGCCAGCCCCCTTGCTGCCTGATAAGAGTGCAACCCTAAGGAAGCCGGCAGTTTTATTTCCCTCAGTAAATCTATTCTGATTAATGTAAACACTGTATAATACTCCACCTGTAGGTACTGTAATTAAGGTGCATCGGAACCACAATCAACACAGTGATAGGCAGAGGGAAAATTATTGACCTCCCACAGATTTTTTAAGTCAGCACATTTACTACTGTGAAAATCACCAAGTCATTAGCAGAGGGGTTTAAAAAAATTTTTTTTTAATGAAAGAAGTCTGCTCACATTACAGCTCTTTGTCTGTTAACCTCTGTGTCCCCTCTCTTTCTGATTTAAGATGAAATTCCCCCACACCCATTGGAGCCTCTGTAGACAGGGGGGCACCAGTCTTGGTAGGAGGTGAAAGTTTTCCCTTTCAGACTTAGAGGAGCTTCAGGAGTTGGCCGCCCAGCACGGGGGGTCCTGGGATACGGCCACCAAGCACCCTTCCCTCATGTTTATAGAATCATCAGTTGACAGCTCAAGGGCCCCGCCGGTCTCCCACGTTGCCTGAGAGCTCATACCTTGACAAAATGAATCTCCGTGGATGCCCACTTGGGAGATGATTAGCTGTAGTCAGGGCGATACCAGGCTGTCAACTGAGGGTTTGGGAGGTACCCAGGCCCCTTCCCAGCCTTTCCAACAGTGGTTTCAATCATTCCCAGCCATGCCTCTCCCACCAGGGAACTGGAGGCCCTGCCCATGATGAGTCTGAGAAGTAGAGACATGCCCTGATGCCCATCTTCAATTGTTAACTGCATGCTACCCACCGCCAAAAGGCAAGGATGGGTATTTTCTCACTGGGTGAGAGGCAGGCAGGGCAGTGGTGAGATGCACGAACTTTGGCATCACTCCTGTGTTATGCTTCTTGCTCTACTACTCCCTTACTGAGCCTCTTTGTGCCTCAGTTTCCTCATCTGTGAAATGGGGATAACTGCTATATATCTCACTTAACAATGGCTGTGAAAATTGAATGGGAAAACCACAACATGCCTGTACAGTGCAGCGCACATTATGAATCAGGAGTTGGTGAACTCGTTCTGGAAAATGCTGGATAGAAAATATTTTAGGCTTTGCAGATCATATTGTCTCCATCGTAACAACTTAACCTTGCTATTGTTACCTAGAAGTAGCTACAAAGCATATAAACAAATGGATGTGACTGTGTTCCAAACTGTAGGTAAAGGAACAGGCAGTGGGGCCGGAGGCTGGCCCTTAGGTCATTGTTTGCTAATCATTGTTAAATTTAAAAAATGAATAAATGTCGGCAGCTATTTTTACATATGATAGTTTCTTGTTGATCAGCCATATAGAAGGAACTCGTGGTGAAATAAGATGTGGTCTGTCTTGAAACATGTTTGGTAGTCTAGAGAGGGGAGGCACTAATTTACAAATATCACTGAGTCCAAGAAGGATGACGCATGAACTAAAAGCTATTATACAAAACTTAAAGCAATATGTGCCTTAGACTATTTCACATTTATTTTGTACAACACCATGCGAACCCCATAAAAATGAATTAGGAATATGTTACATTTCCCCCAAAATTACGTTTAGAGACTAAGTTTTGTTTTGTTTTTTCAAAAAAATAAAGATTGAAAGTGAGCGAATATCATTGCACCATGCTCCAAATGTGCCCATGTGCTGTTTTAGGTACAACTAGCAGGAAGGTGCTGGCGACTCACTCCAGTACGCTTGCCTGGGAAATCCCATGGAAAGAGGAGCCTGGTGGGCTGCAGTTCATGGGGTCGCTGAGTTGGACACGACTGAGCGACTTCACTTTCACTTTTCACTTTCATGCATTGGAGAAGGAAATGGCAACCCACTCCAGTGTTCTCGCCTGTAGAATCCCAGGGACGGGGGAGCCTGGCGGGCTGCTGTCTGTGGGGTCACATAGAGTCAGACACGACTGAGGCGACTTAGCAGCAGCAGCAGGAAGGAAGGGGCCTTCCCTGATAGCTCAGTTGGCAAAGAATCCGCCTGCAAAGCAGGAGACCCCACTTTGATTCCTGGGTCAGGAAGATCCACTGGAAAGGGAGAGGCTACCCACTGCAGTATTCCTGGGCTTCCCTTGTGACTCAGCTGGTGAAGAATCTGCTTGCAATGAGGGAGACCTGTGTTCGATCCCTGAGGTAGGAAGATCCCCTGGAGAAGGGAAAGGCTACCCACTCCAGTATTCTGGCCTGGAGAATTCCATAGACTGTATAGTCCTTGGGGTCACAAGGAATCTGACACAACTGAGCAACTTTCACTTTCACTCTTCAGCAGGAAGGAAAGCCATCAAGGTTTTGTTTAAACTCACAGCTTATCTGTCCAAGTCAATTCTCAGTCAAAACAGCCTACTTGATCATTTTTGATTGAACACTCTAGTTAATTTATTCAAGGCCCTCCATGTGGAGAAGTTGGAGATCTCTGCTGGCCAAAGTGTGAGGAGAGGAATGGAGAAGAACATCTCTACCTTCAGGAGGCAACTCCAAAGACATCATTTAAAAGCATCTTGAGTTTAAGAGTGATGTCAAAGAACGCTCGCTATATATATGGTCTTCAAGGTCAATTATACACAGACAGGGACTTCCCAGGTGGCGCTGGTGGTAAAGTACTCACCTGTCAATGCAGGAGATGGAAGAGACCTGGGTTCAATCCTTGGGTCGGGAAGATTTCCTGGAGGAGGGGAGCATGGCAACACACTCCAGTATTCCTGCCTGGAGAGTCTCATGGACAGAAGAGTCTGGCGGGCTACGGTCTACAAGGTCATAGTCAGATGTGACTGAGTGAGTAGCACTCATACTTTCAGGCATACATAAACAGGTTGTCGGTTACTTAATATAGCTGTTCCTGATCTGACAGGAACAGGAGTCCTATTTGGATTTTAGGTCAAATTGATATTTTCTATTAATGCAACATAGGCCATCCCCTTTGTCATTCATTCACTCTACAAATATTGTTGAGATGACACTATATGCATCGCTTGAAACTTGACACTAAGAGATATAAAATTGAGTAAATTGTGCAACTTAAGCTCCTACGAGATACTAAGACAAAATGTGATGGAGAAGTGGATCAGGAGGAGGTCTGTAAAGGGATCTGCATGCTAGTTCCTTACTCTAGAAGATGATCAAACTTAGTTCTTAGAAAGATGAGGCTCCTCTTCCAATAAAGGATAGCATTAGGATGGAAAGGAAGATCCTGTGTTATCTACCTGTGTGCTAATGGCATTCTCTCGAATAGCAACATCGACTACTTTTAGATTCTGCAAAGGCATGGACTCACCTGTTCCTACCCTCTCTCCTCTACAGGTCATCTCCATTTCTACACACAGTGAGCTGGCTATTCCTTTACGAATGTTGTTGGCATAGATACCTTCCTGCCATACCTACTAGTTTCTTTGTCCTACATTATTTTGCCTTTAAGTGATTTGTTTCTTTCTTTTTCCTCTACTAGCACAGTCCTCCACTTCTCTTTGCCCCCAAGTCCCCCATAACAGTAACCTTCTTCACATACATGACATAGGTTTCCTGCCTCTCAAACCTCCTTCTTCTTCTGCTGTTTGACTCTGTCCCAGATTTGAGGATCACGTGGTGATACTGTAAAATTCTACAGATATGCTAGGGTGTGAAGTGCTTGGGGCTCCTAAGTTCTAAGCCCCAGCCCAAAGTTGGCCCCCGTGCTCATTTTCAAAGGCAATCACAAGATGCATATCAAAGAATTTACAGAATCCACATTGGGAAACCTGTCAGAAAATTGTTGGGAAAATAAAGTGAATCAATAGAATGTCAAGAGGCTCAAATAGAAAAAAATATTGAATATTCATTTTCTCCGTTTCACTGGGGTAGGGATTTACTAGGACCAAGGCAGCTGGTGGGATTTTCGGCTTTTCTTGGAATGGTTCGAATAATTTCTGTGCTGTGCCTTGGATTAGTATTCAATTAACTCCTTTAAAATTATAATGTGCAACTTCAACAAACTTGTTAACGAGTCTACAGCACAATTAGAGCAGTTAATAGCCACCAGGTACAACAACAAATGAATGCTGTATTTCTCTAAACAGAGAACTTCTAAAACAAGCTCAGCGATTGTGTTTCTATTTGCATAGCTGTTTCACTTCATGTGATACCTGTAAACACTAGAGAAAAATTATGGAGAGGTCCTTTTTCCCATAAATTGATCAAAAAAATCTGATGTAGAATCCACGTAGAAATTGTTTTTTTGTTTTTTTGTTTTCTAATGTGGTCACATTTCAGGAAATCCAACATGTTAACACAACCAGCTCTTAGTGGAGAAATCTAACTGGCAAAGTCTGTCCCATCACTATGGTGGCCAAAATGTTTTAAATACAGTCCCTCCATTGCTCCTACATAGAGGAGAACCATGGAGCCATCTGTCTTCATGTTGCTATGTAAAAACTGCACTAGACTTTAATTATTATGGTATGATCAAAACTGCAACTTTCTGTACAATTCTTAGCTTTCTTAAACTAGAAAAAGAACTTCTAGCATTTGATTTAATGCAAAAATCAGAGACTAACTCTCCTGGCTGAGGGTTTTTGCATCTCAAGTTGATCTATTCAACTCTACAAAATGAATGCTAAATCAGAAGTTTATAATCTTAACATTTTTGTTCCCTATACAATAATGTCCAACGCTATTTGTGATTTTTTAAAACAGATTTTGACTGCAGGATATAACAATATCACATGGGCCACATCTTTATCCATGTCTTAAAAGGTTTCCTACTGCTTTTTTCTGCTTAAAGTTACCTTACCCACTCTCCTCTCCACCCATATCCATGTAATTATGAAAGTATCATGTAACGATTTAAATAGATTAACTACTTTTCATAGTTTGTGGAAGAAATGCTACATCGTTTTTTTTTCCATGAGACTATAAAACTTTCTCACCATTCTTAAGTAACAGTAGAAATAATAAAATCTAAAAAAAAAAGTGCAATTTAATTTGGCTTTTTAGAACTATTTCTTCTCTAGCCTCAGAAGATTAGTTTCAAAGCAATGGTAAAATCATTGATGTACGTCTTTTCAAGTCAAAAGAAAAAAAGACTCCTAAATACCAAACATTTGCTCTTTGGAGCATAGCAAGAAGAAAGGAAGAGGGCCAGACGCCACATCCTAAGAACAAAGTATTGTCCAGGTAGTTGTCGGCTAAAATGGGATCTTTTTCCAGGTCTTTTTATTAAAGTTTTTCNCGGACACGACTGAGCGACTTCACTTTCACTTTTCACTTTCATGCATTGGAGAAGGAAATGGCAACCCACTCCAGTGTTCTCGCCTGTAGAATCCCAGGGACGGGGGAGCCTGGCGGGCTGCTGTCTGTGGGGTCACATAGAGTCAGACACGACTGAGGCGACTTAGCAGCAGCAGCAGGAAGGAAGGGGCCTTCCCTGATAGCTCAGTTGGCAAAGAATCCGCCTGCAAAGCAGGAGACCCCACTTTGATTCCTGGGTCAGGAAGATCCACTGGAAAGGGAGAGGCTACCCACTGCAGTATTCCTGGGCTTCCCTTGTGACTCAGCTGGTGAAGAATCTGCTTGCAATGAGGGAGACCTGTGTTCGATCCCTGAGGTAGGAAGATCCCCTGGAGAAGGGAAAGGCTACCCACTCCAGTATTCTGGCCTGGAGAATTCCATAGACTGTATAGTCCTTGGGGTCACAAGGAATCTGACACAACTGAGCAACTTTCACTTTCACTCTTCAGCAGGAAGGAAAGCCATCAAGGTTTTGTTTAAACTCACAGCTTATCTGTCCAAGTCAATTCTCAGTCAAAACAGCCTACTTGATCATTTTTGATTGAACACTCTAGTTAATTTATTCAAGGCCCTCCATGTGGAGAAGTTGGAGATCTCTGCTGGCCAAAGTGTGAGGAGAGGAATGGAGAAGAACATCTCTACCTTCAGGAGGCAACTCCAAAGACATCATTTAAAAGCATCTTGAGTTTAAGAGTGATGTCAAAGAACGCTCGCTATATATATGGTCTTCAAGGTCAATTATACACAGACAGGGACTTCCCAGGTGGCGCTGGTGGTAAAGTACTCACCTGTCAATGCAGGAGATGGAAGAGACCTGGGTTCAATCCTTGGGTCGGGAAGATTTCCTGGAGGAGGGGAGCATGGCAACACACTCCAGTATTCCTGCCTGGAGAGTCTCATGGACAGAAGAGTCTGGCGGGCTACGGTCTACAAGGTCATAGTCAGATGTGACTGAGTGAGTAGCACTCATACTTTCAGGCATACATAAACAGGTTGTCGGTTACTTAATATAGCTGTTCCTGATCTGACAGGAACAGGAGTCCACGGGAAGATTTCCTGGAGGAGGGGAGCATGGCAACACACTCCAGTATTCCTGCCTGGAGAATCTCATGGACAGAAGAGTCTGTCGGGCTACGGTCTACAAGGTCATAAAGAGTCAGATGTGACTGAGTGAGTAGCACGCATACTTTCAGGCATACATAAACAGGTTGTCGGTTACTGACAGGAACAGGAGTCCTATTTGGATTTTAGGTCAAATTGATATTTGGATTTTAGGTCAAATTGATATTTTCTATTAATGCAACATAGGCCATCCCCTTTGTCATTCATTCACTCTACAAATATTGTTGAGATGACACTATATGCATCGCTTGAAACTTGACACTAAGAGATATAAAATTGAGTAAATTGTGCAACTTAAGCTCCTACGAGATACTAAGACAAAATGTGATGGAGAAGTGGATCAGGAGGAGGTCTGTAAAGGGATCTGCATGCTAGTTCCTTACTCTAGAAGATGATCAAACTTAGTTCTTAGAAAGATGAGGCTCCTCTTCCAATAAAGGATAGCATTAGGATGGAAAGGAAGATCCTGTGTTATCTACCTGTGTGCTAATGGCATTCTCTCGAATAGCAACATCGACTACTTTTAGATTCTGCAAAGGCATGGACTCACCTGTTCCTACCCTCTCTCCTCTACAGGTCATCTCCATTTCTACACACAGTGAGCTGGCTATTCCTTTACGAATGTTGTTGGCATAGATACCTTCCTGCCATACCTACTAGTTTCTTTGTCCTACATTATTTTGCCTTTAAGTGATTTGTTTCTTTCTTTTTCCTCTACTAGCACAGTCCTCCACTTCTCTTTGCCCCCAAGTCCCCCATAACAGTAACCTTCTTCACATACATGACATAGGTTTCCTGCCTCTCAAACCTCCTTCTTCTTCTGCTGTTTGACTCTGTCCCAGATTTGAGGATCACGTGGTGATACTGTAAAATTCTACAGATATGCTAGGGTGTGAAGTGCTTGGGGCTCCTAAGTTCTAAGCCCCAGCCCAAAGTTGGCCCCCGTGCTCATTTTCAAAGGCAATCACAAGATGCATATCAAAGAATTTACAGAATCCACATTGGGAAACCTGTCAGAAAATTGTTGGGAAAATAAAGTGAATCAATAGAATGTCAAGAGGCTCAAATAGAAAAAAATATTGAATATTCATTTTCTCCGTTTCACTGGGGTAGGGATTTACTAGGACCAAGGCAGCTGGTGGGATTTTCGGCTTTTCTTGGAATGGTTCGAATAATTTCTGTGCTGTGCCTTGGATTAGTATTCAATTAACTCCTTTAAAATTATAATGTGCAACTTCAACAAACTTGTTAACGAGTCTACAGCACAATTAGAGCAGTTAATAGCCACCAGGTACAACAACAAATGAATGCTGTATTTCTCTAAACAGAGAACTTCTAAAACAAGCTCAGCGATTGTGTTTCTATTTGCATAGCTGTTTCACTTCATGTGATACCTGTAAACACTAGAGAAAAATTATGGAGAGGTCCTTTTTCCCATAAATTGATCAAAAAAATCTGATGTAGAATCCACGTAGAAATTGTTTTTTTGTTTTTTTGTTTTCTAATGTGGTCACATTTCAGGAAATCCAACATGTTAACACAACCAGCTCTTAGTGGAGAAATCTAACTGGCAAAGTCTGTCCCATCACTATGGTGGCCAAAATGTTTTAAATACAGTCCCTCCATTGCTCCTACATAGAGGAGAACCATGGAGCCATCTGTCTTCATGTTGCTATGTAAAAACTGCACTAGACTTTAATTATTATGGTATGATCAAAACTGCAACTTTCTGTACAATTCTTAGCTTTCTTAAACTAGAAAAAGAACTTCTAGCATTTGATTTAATGCAAAAATCAGAGACTAACTCTCCTGGCTGAGGGTTTTTGCATCTCAAGTTGATCTATTCAACTCTACAAAATGAATGCTAAATCAGAAGTTTATAATCTTAACATTTTTGTTCCCTATACAATAATGTCCAACGCTATTTGTGATTTTTTAAAACAGATTTTGACTGCAGGATATAACAATATCACATGGGCCACATCTTTATCCATGTCTTAAAAGGTTTCCTACTGCTTTTTTCTGCTTAAAGTTACCTTACCCACTCTCCTCTCCACCCATATCCATGTAATTATGAAAGTATCATGTAACGATTTAAATAGATTAACTACTTTTCATAGTTTGTGGAAGAAATGCTACATCGTTTTTTTTTCCATGAGACTATAAAACTTTCTCACCATTCTTAAGTAACAGTAGAAATAATAAAATCTAAAAAAAAAAGTGCAATTTAATTTGGCTTTTTAGAACTATTTCTTCTCTAGCCTCAGAAGATTAGTTTCAAAGCAATGGTAAAATCATTGATGTACGTCTTTTCAAGTCAAAAGAAAAAAAGACTCCTAAATACCAAACATTTGCTCTTTGGAGCATAGCAAGAAGAAAGGAAGAGGGCCAGACGCCACATCCTAAGAACAAAGTATTGTCCAGGTAGTTGTCGGCTAAAATGGGATCTTTTTCCAGGTCTTTTTATTAAAGTTTTTCTTTCCCAAATAAAACCTCATTTTCTTTCACTAATCTTTCTAGTGGGTATCTGCCAGTTCTTCTGCATGACTTGCTACATGAAAACTTGTAAAAAAGAAGAAATCTAAAACCAGTGCAATTTTATATCCACACTCTCTGTGCCATTAAGAAGTATTCACCTTTTACAAAACATTGCTTATTTTCCAGAAACCTAAAAAAATGACTTGATTACACTAATAATTACATTCTCCCCTAATTAGACCATTAATGAATCTCAATTAAATTTTTCACTATTTTTTTAACCTCATAAACTATAATGCTTACGGCGAGGAATAGATACATAAGAGTAACCAAGAACGTTTGGAAAACAAGAGTAATAAGGGAAAATTTCTCCTACGACCAATTCAAACATCTTATAAAGTTATAGCATCAGCCTTTGCTGGTATAGGGTCAGTGAAACAGAATAAATCCTGGAAACAGTCCCAAGTAAATATAAAAATTTACTATATGATAAAAGTGGCATTTAAACCAGAAGATGTGCTATGTTATTCAACAGTTTTTGTCTTGTGGCAACGGGCCTTTCATTTGGCGGAGCAAAGAAAAGGTAGTCTCCCTTTCACACGATTGAAATAATGCACTTTAGACAAAAGACATTTATAATGGTTAAAAAAAGGAGACAATGTTCTCCAAGACTATGGAAGTGGGTGTTTATATAGAACTGGATTGGGAAGCCTCGGTCGTAAGGCCATAATCACATAAAAACTAATAATATTTACTTCATAAATGCAAAAAAATATTTGAATATAAAAAATTGTGACTAAGAGGAAGGATGAGAGAGATGACATTTTTAAATACATTAAATATATAAATATATATAAATGTGTATCATATATATTAAACAAAGTTTTCCTGCTCAATATATAAATAGTTTTAAAAACTCAATAAGAAAAAGTTAACAACATAGAAAATTCACAAAAGAAAAAAATGTAACGACCATTTACCTATCCAAAAGCAAACAAAAATTATATTAGTCAGTGTTAAAGAGGATGTGAGAAAGTGGAAATTCTCACATACTGCTAGTTGGAATATACATTGATGAAACATTTTATAGATAATAGCTTAGATATTGGCATGATTATAAATCCATCCATGCCACTTCTGGAAACTTATCTAAGGAAATAATGATGTATATACATGAAATTTAATTATAAGGATGTTTGTTATACAAACTATTGTTTGGAATACTAAAAGCAGTAAAGAACAAAACCAAACAAAAAATCCATATATATATATATATACACACACACACATAAATAGAGGATTGAGTATTGAGTAATTATTTATTGGGGTGGCCAGACTTTGTTCAGGTTTTTCCGTAAGATGTTATGGAATGAATTTTTGGCTAGCCCAATAAAATGCAGGAAGTTATGTTTAATAACAATTCTTATGATACTTTGCCAACTGGATTAAGAAGTTTCAAAAAAGTATATGTGGTTAAACATTTAAAGTAAAATGTATGAATACATGAAGTATGAAAGTGAAATTAAAATGTTACTATTATTTAAGGATGGTAATTTAATGAATGGTTTTTAATTTGCTGTTTGCTTTCTCTTTTCAACATTTTATTTAACCCATGTGTGTGTGTGTGTGTGTGTGTGTGTGTGCATGCGCGCATGCGTGTGTGTTTGTCCTGTATTCTGGCAAGCCCTGGATTCTCTTGATTCCATTTAAGGTCTACAAAAGATTCGTCACTCCTCCTTCTCCTTCGAGAACCTGTGGACCCTCTCCTGAGTTGCACGTTCATAAAAATGAAGACCTTTTTTCTATTTCTGCTTCCTTTTGTTCTTTGTTAATTTCCGAGATGACACATGAGCCAGGTGTTTCTCTTCCTCTCTTTATAACAGGAAATCTTTTTAAACATATTCATAACTATTAAGAAATTGCTGAATCTTTGGACCAAATTCAGAAGACACAGAATTTCATCAAGCAGACTCTCTTCCCCGCACCCTTCTCTGTATCTGGTACCATCTTCTAGGGATGACCTAAGTAAAGACAAAAGTGTGTATTTTCTGGTCTTTCCTCTGTACCTTTATAAATATTTTAACTATTCAATCCATCACAATTTGTTTTAGTATATATCTTATAAAGTGAAATATAATTGCTTACTTTTAACTTTGTGAGTGTTAAGAGCAGAATTTATACTGAGTCTCTCTTTACTCTCTTCCGAGATAAACGAAAGAGAAAAAAATTCAGGGAAGGAATTGTATAAAATAGCTTTTTTTCCTATATGTAACCAAGTTTTCCAGGATGTCCCTTCTTCCTGATGAACTAACTTGAAATGCTTCTTTTCTTTTTAAAATGATATAGCTGAGAGTCAGACATTATAAATTAAAATTCCTTTTTTTTTTGCTTCTTTTCCTATTTTTTTTTTTTTTTTACTTTATTTACTTTATAGTACTGTCCAATGGATAATGTGAGAAGTGTGGACTGAATCTAAAAGATTGTAGGGAATAATGGAGACTGCAGAAAATCATGTATTGGTAATGGAATTTAAAATTTGAATAAATATCATTTTTATAATAAGGGAAAATTAATCTTAAAATACATGTTGAACAAATTAAGGTGTAGTTCTTGAAAAAATGGAAACTCTCTGAACTTCTAAACTGCTGCAGATGATATTACAACAGATTAGCTGGGGAAAAACTTCTGAGTTTAATTTACATGGCCAGTGGACCTCAGATGTACCCAGAGCAGAGCTCACAAAGATCAACATTGTTCCCTATAATACATTGTTCCCTATAATACATTATTTTATTTAATCCCTTTGAAAATCCTACACCTTGGTACTGCAATGATCTCCATTTTATAGATGAGGAAACTGAGGCTTGTAAGTGGTAAATAATTTAAATGTTAGTAAGAGCTCCTTTTTTGTTTGTTTTTGTTGGTTTTGAAGCTTGTGTTGTGACCCCCATACATTATGAGAAGAGATTCTTAATACAGTAACTCTGTCCACCTGAAAGGGAGCCTGTTCAGGGAAGCCTGCCTTCCACCAAGGAAGCACACTTCCATCCTGGTATCTTGTCGTGTGAAGGAGGTGTGGTGTAATCACACACAAGAATGAAACCCAGACAGATCTTGATTAAAATCCCACATTTTGCACATGTGAGTCAGGTGAGTGGGATGAGTTACTTCAGTTTTCAGAAGTGCAGTTTCTTTAAAGTCAGAACGATGCATTCTACTTTGTATGTTTTGGTGGGAATGAAATGTGATACATGCCTATCATGAGCTATGGGTTCAGTAAATTCTGGTTCTTTTCATTTTCTCTTGATGAAAGGCTGTTTCGCATTGTTTATGTCACTCTCGCAGCCAGTCCTAAGAGATCTATAGAAATGATGTAGCTCAATTAATCACACTTTGTCTGCAATTTACCTAGAGGAGAGAAAATTAAGTTGTGGCAGGAATGGCCGGACGTGGTCAGAGACTGATAAAAAGATTTTGTTCTCACAGCTCCTGTAAGACTTATCTACCTGGCTCAGTTCATCTACAGCCCAATTTTGTATACCTATACAATTTTGTATACATCCATCTACTGTTCTTTGGAAGGTTGGAAATAATGCTTTGATTGATGTTGCTAGCAATACTTTAAGAGTCTGAACCCATCATCTAAGTAAAAACCGTTGTGTTAAAATAGGAATGTAGTCTTGGAACAAGGTGAAAGCAACTCACAAGAAAATTAAATTGCTCCATAACCTCGTGGGTCCAACAACTACCTATCTTCATGGTGTAATTTTCTTTAAGACAATGACTCTCTACTTGAAGCTCTTGAATGAATTTCAGGAGGTCCATAAACCTTATGAAATCACCAGCTTCCACATGACTGTGCCCAAGTGCATTTTGCAGGAAGATGATCGATTTTCTGAAATTCTGAGGAGTGTCTATGACCTCAAACACCTAAGAACCATTGGTTTACAAGCTTACACTCCAATTCAGACATGTTGACAGCAAGAAAGACAACAGTGATGTGTTGATATGAAGTGGATCAGGGAGATCCCCTGGAGTAGAAAATGGCAACCTACTCCAGTATTCTTGCCATGAAAATCCCATGGACAGATGAGCCAGGCAAGTTAAAGTCCATAGGGTCTCAAAGAGTTGGACACGACTGAGCAACTAAGCATGAATGCACAGGAGGGAGGGAGAGGTCAGCGGATGATTTGGGGGCAGAAATGGGATTTAAACATACAAACACATAAACAGATCTTTTCCGAGGAAGGTTCATTTTTGAGGTCTTAAAGAAAATAAGGAAGAGAATTCTTTGAAGACTTTCCTCCTCTACTTAGAAGACTTTCTCCCACTTTATTTGCCACCCCAAATCAGCAAATGTTTACATTTAAATGGAGGGAGTAACCTACCAGCTAATTGAAACTGTTTCAGTGATGCATCTATTTTTCTATTTAGTATCTTTTCTCTCCCTCTCACTTTTCATTTCTTGCCTGAGTTCACATGGCCCGTTCTTTGTCTTTTTTAATAACTGGACAAATTATTACTATCAGTAATTTGAAGAGGAGAAAGAGAAATATAGATAAGAGAAATGGGTTTCCATGGCAACCACAGCCAAGTGATAGCACTATGAACAT
This sequence comes from Oreotragus oreotragus, assembly GCA_006410675.1. Lineage (NCBI taxonomy): Eukaryota > Metazoa > Chordata > Mammalia > Artiodactyla > Bovidae > Oreotragus > Oreotragus oreotragus. Next base: position 328,191 of record SJYX01009579.1, on the reverse strand, counting down.
CCTTTCTATGACTATTTCATTAGCACTCTCCTGAGAACCTGAGTCCCTGTTAACCCATTTAAGGACCAAGTGTTCTTTAGCAGATGGCCCTCAGGTTGGAGATGCCAATTTATCATTTTTAGAGTGTACTTGGATTTTGTAGCCAGAAGCAATCAATATCTATTTGTATATCTGTGTCCTGCTTAGAATATGCCCTGTGACTCTCCAGCATCTGTTCACAGTTCCATGAACAAGGACCAATGACAAGTCATGTTTGTTTGTTTAAAAATAATAATAAATTAACATTTTAAAAAGCAGAGTGCTCATAATGACAGGGTTGTGTTTATCGGGTCTAAACTCCACCCCCTTTGGTGGAAAGTATCAGTCAGGAGGGGCTGAGTAGTGCTGTGGTAACAAACAGCCCTTGTGATGGTTAATTTTATGTGTCAACTTGGCTAGGCTATGGTGCTCAACTGCTTGGCCAAATATCATTCTAGATGTTTCTCTGAAGTAATTGTTTAGATATTAACATTTAAATCAGAAGACTTTGAGTAAAGCAGATTACCCTCAATAATGTCAGTGGGCCTTTCAATTGCAGGTCTTATAAGAAAACACTTGGGTCTCCCAAGAAGGAAGGAATCTTGCCTCTGGACTCATTATAGCACTGATTCCTGCCAGAATTTCCAGCCCATGGGTCTGCCCTACAAATTTCAAACTTTCCAGTCCCTATAACCACATGAACCAATTTCTTAAAATAAACTTCTGTCTATGTCTTTGTCTCTCTATCTCGTCTATCTATTTATCTGGATATTGAGAGATTATATATTCATTCATTGAGAGAGTATGTATAATATATATCTTCATTCCTATTGGTTTTATTTCTCTGGAGGATCTGACTAATAAGCCGACAAGTCTCAGTGAAGGAAATGGCAACCCACTCCAGTACTCTTGCTGGGAAAATCCCATCGACAGAAGAGCTTGGTGGGCTACAGTCCGTGGAGTCACAAAGAGTTGGACATGACTGCACATATGAGCTAGCAATCAAAGCTCATTTCTTATTCACGTTTCACGTCCAGTTCAAGTCAGCAGGAGACTCAAGACATGTGAATCACACAGGGATCTCAGTTAAAAGAGTCTTCATCTCAACATGCACTTCCATGATCACAGTAGCAGAAGAAGGGGCCCTGGTAAACAAAACATTGGCTTTAAAGCTTCCATCTGGAAGTAATACCTGTGACTTTCACTTGCATTTCATTGGTCAAAGCAAATCTCATGGCCATCCTAACTTCAAAAGAGGCAAGGACGTATAATCCTATCGGGTGCCTGGAAGGAGAAAAGCCAGAAATATTTGGTGACCAGTGCTAATGCTGTCTCTTATACACATCTAGATGTGTATAAGAGACAGGTGTTAAAGAGGATGTGAGAAAGTGGAAATTCTCACATACTGCTAGTTGGAATATACATTGATGAAACATTTTATAGATAATAGCTTAGATATTGGCATGATTATAAATCCATCCATGCCACTTCTGGAAACTTATCTAAGGAAATAATGATGTATATACATGAAATTTAATTATAAGGATGTTTGTTATACAAACTATTGTTTGGAATACTAAAAGCAGTAAAGAACAAAACCAAACAAAAAATCCATATATATATATATATACACACACACACATAAATAGAGGATTGAGTATTGAGTAATTATTTATTGGGGTGGCCAGACTTTGTTCAGGTTTTTCCGTAAGATGTTATGGAATGAATTTTTGGCTAGCCCAATAAAATGCAGGAAGTTATGTTTAATAACAATTCTTATGATACTTTGCCAACTGGATTAAGAAGTTTCAAAAAAGTATATGTGGTTAAACATTTAAAGTAAAATGTATGAATACATGAAGTATGAAAGTGAAATTAAAATGTTACTATTATTTAAGGATGGTAATTTAATGAATGGTTTTTAATTTGCTGTTTGCTTTCTCTTTTCAACATTTTATTTAACCCATGTGTGTGTGTGTGTGTGTGTGTGTGTGTGCATGCGCGCATGCGTGTGTGTTTGTCCTGTATTCTGGCAAGCCCTGGATTCTCTTGATTCCATTTAAGGTCTACAAAAGATTCGTCACTCCTCCTTCTCCTTCGAGAACCTGTGGACCCTCTCCTGAGTTGCACGTTCATAAAAATGAAGACCTTTTTTCTATTTCTGCTTCCTTTTGTTCTTTGTTAATTTCCGAGATGACACATGAGCCAGGTGTTTCTCTTCCTCTCTTTATAACAGGAAATCTTTTTAAACATATTCATAACTATTAAGAAATTGCTGAATCTTTGGACCAAATTCAGAAGACACAGAATTTCATCAAGCAGACTCTCTTCCCCGCACCCTTCTCTGTATCTGGTACCATCTTCTAGGGATGACCTAAGTAAAGACAAAAGTGTGTATTTTCTGGTCTTTCCTCTGTACCTTTATAAATATTTTAACTATTCAATCCATCACAATTTGTTTTAGTATATATCTTATAAAGTGAAATATAATTGCTTACTTTTAACTTTGTGAGTGTTAAGAGCAGAATTTATACTGAGTCTCTCTTTACTCTCTTCCGAGATAAATGAAAGAGAAAAAAATTCAGGGAAGGAATTGTATAAAATAGCTTTTTTTCCTATATGTAACCAAGTTTTCCAGGATGTCCCTTCTTCCTGATGAACTAACTTGAAATGCTTCTTTTCTTTTTAAAATGATATAGCTGAGAGTCAGACATTATAAATTAAAATTCCTTTTTTTTCTTTGCTTCTTTTCCTATTTTATTTTATTTTTTTTTACTTTATTTACTTTATAGTACTGTCCAATGGATAATGTGAGAAGTGTGGACTGAATCTAAAAGATTGTAGGGAATAATGGAGACTGCAGAAAATCATGTATTGGTAATAGAATTTAAAATTTGAATAAATATCATTTTTATAATAAGGGAAAATTAATCTTAAAATACATGTTGAACAAATTAAGGTGTAGTTCTTGAAAAAATGGAAACTCTCTGAACTTCTAAACTGCTGCAGATGATATTACAACAGATTAGCTGGGGAAAAACTTCTGAGTTTAATTTACATGGCCAGTGGACCTCAGATGTACCCAGAGCAGAGCTCACAAAGATCAACATTTTGACACCTCTTTGACTTCAAGACTACAGTTCATCCTGTTAGATCTTAAGGATACAGTGCATCCTGATCTTCAGCAGTGGAAGCTTCTACATGGAACAGGAACACAGATAATCAATATTTTAATTCTTACTATGAGACAGGCATGGTGATAAGCCTATAATCTGCTTCTAAATATGTGAGAAGTGTGGACTGAATCTAAAAGATTGTAGGGAATAATGGAGACTGCAGAAAATCATGTATTGGTAATGGAATTTAAAATTTGAATAAATATCATTTTTATAATAAGGGAAAATTAATCTTAAAATACATGTTGAACAAATTAAGGTGTAGTTCTTGAAAAAATGGAAACTCTCTGAACTTCTAAACTGCTGCAGATGATATTACAACAGATTAGCTGGGGAAAAACTTCTGAGTTTAATTTACATGGCCAGTGGACCTCAGATGTACCCAGAGCAGAGCTCACAAAGATCAACATTGTTCCCTATAATACATTGTTCCCTATAATACATTATTTTATTTAATCCCTTTGAAAATCCTACACCTTGGTACTGCAATGATCTCCATTTTATAGATGAGGAAACTGAGGCTTATAAGTGGTAAATAATTTAAATGTTAGTAAGAGCTCCTTTTTTGTTTGTTTTTGTTGGTTTTGAAGCTTGTGTTGTGACCCCCATACATTATGAGAAGAGATTCTTAATACAGTAACTCTGTCCACCTGAAAGGGAGCCTGTTCAGGGAAGCCTGCCTTCCACCAAGGAAGCACACTTCCATCCTGGTATCTTGTCGTGTGAAGGAGGTGTGGTGTAATCACACACAAGAATGAAACCCAGACAGATCTTGATTAAAATCCCACATTTTGCACATGTGAGTCAGGTGAGTGGGATGAGTTACTTCAGTTTTCAGAAGTGCAGTTTCTTTAAAGTCAGAACGATGCATTCTACTTTGTATGTTTTGGTGGGAATGAAATGTGATACATGCCTGTCATGAGCTATGGGTTCAGTAAATTCTGGTTCTTTTCATTTTCTCTTGATGAAAGGCTGTTTCGCATTGTTTATGTCACTCTCGCAGCCAGTCCTAAGAGATCTATAGAAATGATGTAGCTCAATTAATCACACTTTGTCTGCAATTTACCTAGAGGAGAGAAAATTAAGTTGTGGCAGGAATGGCCGGACGTGGTCAGAGACTGATAAAAAGATTTTGTTCTCACAGCTCCTGTAAGACTTATCTACCTGGCTCAGTTCATCTACAGCCCAATTTTGTATACCTATACAATTTTGTATACATCCATCTACTGTTCTTTGGAAGGTTGGAAATAATGCTTTGATTGATGTTGCTAGCAATACTTTAAGAGTCTGAACCCATCATCTAAGTAAAAACCGTTGTGTTAAAATAGGAATGTAGTCTTGGAACAAGGTGAAAGCAACTCACAAGAAAATTAAATTGCTCCATAACCTCGTGGGTCCAACAACTACCTATCTTCATGGTGTAATTTTCTTTAAGACAATGACTCTCTACTTGAAGCTCTTGAATGAATTTCAGGAGGTCCATAAACCTTATGAAATCACCCACTTCCACATGACTGTGCCCAAGTGCATTTTGCAGGAAGATGATTGATTTTCTGAAATTCTGAGGAGTGTCTATGACCTCAAACACCTAAGAACCATTGGTTTACAAGCTTACACTCCAATTCAGACATGTTGACAGCAAGAAAGACAACAGTGATGTGTTGATATGAAGTGGATCAGGGAGATCCCCTGGAGTAGAAAATGGCAACCTACTCCAGTATTCTTGCCATGAAAATCCCATGGACAGATGAGCCAGGCAAGTTAAAGTCCATAGGGTCTCAAAGAGTTGGACACGACTGAGCAACTAAGCATGAATGCACAGGAGGGAGGGAGAGGTCAGCGGATGATTTGGGGGCAGAAATGGGATTTAAACATACAAACACATAAACAGATCTTTTCCGTGGAAGGTTCATTTTTGAGGTCTTAAAGAAAATAAGGAAGAGAATTCTTTGAAGACTTTCCTCCTCTACTTAGAAGACTTTCTCCCACTTTCTTTACCACCCCAAATCAGCAAATGTTTACATTTAAATGGAGGGAGTAACCTACCAGCTAATTGAAACTGTTTCAGTGATGCATCTATTTTTCTATTTAGTATCTTTTCTCTCCCTCTCACTTTTCATTTCTTGCCTGAGTTCACATGGCCCGTTCTTTGTCTTTTTTAATAACTGGACAAATTATTACTATCAGTAATTTGAAGAGAAGAAAGAGAAATATAGAAAAGAGAAATGGGTTTCCATGGCAACCACAGCCAAGTGATAGCACTATGAACATCCTTTCTATGACTATTTCATTAGCACTCTCCTGAGAACCTGAGTCCCTGTTAACCCATTTAAGGACCAAGTGTTCTTTAGCAGATGGCCCTCAGGTTGGAGATGCCAATTTATCATTTTTAGAGTGTACTTGGATTTTGTAGCCAGAAGCAATCAATATCTATTTGTATATCTGTGTCCTGCTTAGAATATGCCCTGTGACTCTCCAGCATCTGTTCACAGTTCCATGAACAAGGACCAATGACAAGTCATGTTTGTTTGTTTAAAAATAATAATAAATTAACATTTTAAAAAGCAGAGTGCTCATAATGACAGGGTTGTGTTTATCGGGTCTAAACTCCACCCCCTTTGGTGGAAAGTATCAGTCAGGAGGGGCTGAGTAGTGCTGTGGTAACAAACAGCCCTTGTGATGGTTAATTTTATGTGTCAACTTGGCTAGGCTATGGTGCTCAACTGCTTGGCCAAATATCATTCTAGATGTTTCTCTGAAGTAATTGTTTAGATATTAACATTTAAATCAGAAGACTTTGAGTAAAGCAGATTACCCTCAATAATGTCAGTGGGCCTTTCAATTGCAGGTCTTATAAGAAAACACTTGGGTCTCCCAAGAAGGAAGGAATCTTGCCTCTGGACTCATTATAGCACTGATTCCTGCCAGAATTTCCAGCCCATGGGTCTGCCCTACAAATTTCAAACTTTCCAGTCCCTATAACCACATGAACCAATTTCTTAAAATAAACTTCTGTCTATGTCTTTGTCTCTCTATCTCGTCTATCTATTTATCTGGATATTGAGAGATTATATATTCATTCATTGAGAGAGTATGTATAATATATATCTTCATTCCTATTGGTTTTATTTCTCTGGAGGATCTGACTAATAAGCCGACAAGTCTCAGTGAAGGAAATGGCAACCCACTCCAGTACTCTTGCTGGGAAAATCCCATCGACAGAAGAGCTTGGTGGGCTACAGTCCGTGGAGTCACAAAGAGTTGGACATGACTGCACATATGAGCTAGCAATCAAAGCTCATTTCTTATTCACGTTTCACGTCCAGTTCAAGTCAGCAGGAGACTCAAGACATGTGAATCACACAGGGATCTCAGTTAAAAGAGTCTTCATCTCAACATGCACTTCCATGATCACAGTAGCAGAAGAAGGGGCCCTGGTAAACAAAACATTGGCTTTAAAGCTTCCATCTGGAAGTAATACCTGTGACTTTCACTTGCATTTCATTGGTCAAAGCAAATCTCATGGCCATCCTAACTTCAAAAGAGGCAAGGACGTATAATCCTATCGGGTGCCTGGAAGGAGAAAAGCCAGAAATATTTGGTGACCAGTGCTAATGACTGCCGCTCATGGTGGACTCTTGGTCTACTGTGTTCCACTGATTAGGAGAAAATGTGAATCAGGAGGACCAAGCAATCTCTTTGGTTCTCGTGATTGTGTGATTATTAGAAGGTGATCTAGCCCACGTAGGCATCAGTCTCTCCATCTGCTCCACGAACGCAATAGAAGATAACATTCCTTCTCTTCTGTCCTCCTGCTACCACAGAGAAAATGGCCAGCCTCCTCTCAAAGGGCGGTCTCTCCACATGTCCTTGTAGTTTTCACACCCAGACACCTATTGGCCATGCTTGGTTCTATCTTCTACAACCCAACTTCCAGCTCCTCAGAAATCCTTGTTGTTCCCCATTTAAATTTTGTTTCAATAATATTCATATCTCCCCTGTTTTCTGCCACCACCCTGTCCCAAGCCACCATCTCTTTTTCCTGGGCTTCTGTAATTCCTACAATGGATCTTCCTGCTTCTATATCCACTCACCTCTCATCTATTCTTCCACAAGTCCCGCCCCCTTCCAAGATGATATTAAAATAAAGGAGGGATATAGCTTAGTGGTTAAGAAAAGAGCAGAATCTGAATACATGTCACCTGGGGTTGAATCTTTGCTCTGCCCCTTGCTAGGTGCATGGCTTTGCAAAGTTACCTAACATTTTTGCATCTCTGTTATCATCATTTGGAAATTGGGGATAATAATAGAACTTGCTTCATAGGTTTATTGTCAGGATTAAGTGTGTTGATACATGTAAACACCTATAGTGTTACCTGCCACATACTAAGCACTGTCTTCATTTGTTATTTCTTTTATTGAAACTTCTTTGTGATGCTATTTGTTTGCATGTCTGTTTAGATCCAAATATGAAACCTGATACAATAGTAAGTTGTCAAGTTATTATTTGTTGATAAAAGAAACATAAACTATATAATGAATGTGAATTCATGGTTGTGGCAGACAGGTTCTAATCTGACTCCCAGTAACCTCTGCTTCCTGGAATTTATATTCTTGAATGTGGGCTGGATGTAATGACTTGCTTCAATTGCATACAGCAGAAGTGATCAGCGAAATCTGATAGAATGTCACTCCTGAAATTAGGTTATAAAAGTTTGTGATTTTCATTTTGCTTGTTCTCTCTCTTTCTACTGGCTCACTCACTCTGAAGAAGCAAGCTATGTGAGCTGCCCTATAGAAAGGCCCATGTGATGAGGAACTGAGGATGCTCAGNAGATGTAATGACTTGCTTCAATTGCATACAGCAGAAGTGATCAGCGAAATCTGATAGAATGTCACTCCTGAAATTAGGTTATAAAAGTTTGTGATTTTCATTTTGCTTGTTCTCTCTCTTTCTACTGGCTCACTCACTCTGAAGAAGCAAGCTATGTGAGCTGCCCTATAGAAAGGCCCATGTGATGAGGAACTGAGGATGCTCAGTCCAACAACCACGAGGAACTAAATTCTGCCAACAACTCCTGGGTGACCTTGGAAGTGGGTCTTTCTCTACTCCAGCCTTGAGACCACAGCAGCTCTGGTCAGGACCTTGACTGCAGCCCCATGCGTGATCAGGAATCAGAGGCCTCAGGTAAATTGTCCCTAGATTCATGCCCCATAGTAAATGTGGGATATACATATTTCGATGCCACTAAGTTTTGGGGTAATTGCTATGTAGCAGATGATAACTAATAAAATAATGAAGATAACAATATATGATAGAATGATCTGAATATTTGGGAAGAGATTTTTAAAACCCTGAGCTTTTAAGAAAGAAGTTATTTTCCTAGACTCATGGACATTCATTATTGCCTCCAAAATCATCCTTTTCTCTGAGTGTCTGCATCCTCACTTTCTGCTTGAGCACTGGAGGCCAATAGTAAGTAATTAAAAAACTTAATCTCCTATTTTATTGACAGTGTGAACTTCACCTAGTTGCTATATATATATATATATATATCAGTTCAGTTCAGTTCATTTCAGTCACTCAGTCGTGTCCGACACATTGCGACCCCATGAATCGCAGCACGCCAGGCCTCCCTGTCCATCACC
>SJYX01009579.1:289544-312242 GCA_006410675.1 Oreotragus oreotragus | reverse complement strand
TCTTGGCAAAACTCTATTAGTCTTTGCCCTGCTTCATTCCACATTCCAAGGCCAAATTTGCCTGTTACTCCAGGTGTTTAGATGGAGTTAATGCTGTCTCCCTCAGGGAATTACTGTGAGGGTTACAGTGTTCAGAATCCAGATAAAATACCCCATTGTGTGTCTAGAACATAGCAGATATTCCATAAACAGCAGGTCTTGCCCCTGATGTCTTCTACAGACTGCTTTGCCCCATTTTTAAGAATTTGTTTATAGCCAACATCTTCTTCACAATTGATATTCTTTGGAATTCAATAGAATGCAACTGTCTGCCTTATGGAAATGAGTTCAAATGTGTTTTTTTACTAGACAGAGCAAGAAAAAAGTAATTCATCTTTGAACTCTTGTAATTAGGCAAATGATTTGCAGTGTTCAAAGAGCAGCAAATTATAATGTATATGAGGATTAAGAAAGAAAATGTTCTGGTCTCCCTACCACTTCATCAGGAAGCAGGCTGGCTTACTGTAAGGACCCCTAAATACACACATTGGCCAGGGTGGAAAACAATATTCTAGAGACAAATCCAATATGTGTGTGTCCTGTGGGGGCTGGAGAGACCATAAAACATGTCCCATTGCTCAGACAAAGCAATGTCAGAGAACTCAGTGGTCCCAGCGCTAGAACTTAGGTCATTTAGAAAAGCAAGGAAAGGTAAAAGTTTTCATTTATAACTTGAAAGCCTACCTTCCCTTGACATCAAATACCACAATTAAGAATCTGCTTTTTAATAAACACAGGCTTGAGCTGGTAAGAGTCAACGCATCATTCACATATCATTTCCTGCACCACGCAGCTCGTATGAGCAGACTTAGGAAAGCATCAACCACAAACATGTTGCTGATAGAAATTTCCTAATGCAAGCAGTCTTTATAGATTTCTGCTATTTCAGTGTAGGTCTCTAAGGACCATTTGAATCCATATTAATTTCCTTTCTGGCAGTTATGTGGCTGAGTATGAACTGCACTATTTCACTTTTAATCTGTCAGTAATTTAGTAATGTGTAAACTAATTATGCACAGATATTAATGTAATCGGTTTGGGGAGCTATAAAATCAATGTGTTTTTACAGACTGCATTAAAGAGAATTGTGGTGTTATAATCACATGTCAGTTACAGATAACATTATAAAATTAAAAAACGGATGTCACCCACACTTCAGGGAGCACCCACTAACTCCTTCAAATCATAAGAGCATGGCCTTTACATTTCCTGGCACTGCAGGAATAATGTCATCATCTCAGCTAAGCCATCTTGCTTTGCCCTGACTGATAATATCACTGTCAAATCATGGCTCTCTTTCTCCACTTGTCCTTCTCCCCTTCCTCTGGGTTAAATACGAACTTGCTATTCAGAACCTCAACAAGTCATGCCACAGCTCATCCTTCTGGGGGTCATGCCAGTGTNTTACCCTTCCCCCTCCCCTCAACACATCTTTTCCTCCTCCTCACTAGTCTCTGCCCATCACCATCCCATGCATCCTTCCTCTAACCCTCTAAGGTATACTGTATGATCCACACTAAGGGAATGAACTCTCATTCACTCACTCCCCAAATGATTTACTGACGTCTATCAAGGGTACAGAAAGTTCAGCCAGGAGTGCTGATACTAATCAGATATGGTTCTACTTCCTTAGAGATAATTTGCACAGTTTCCAAATAAGAGAAGTCCACAATAAAATTTAATTATCCACCACCTTTTCCAAATATTTCTTTGAATTGATTGAATTCTTCATGTGGTGCCATCTTCTCTACTATCTGTCTGAATGGAAGCTCTGTGTCCCTTCCCTGGCCATACACAGCATGATCATTTTTTATACCCCTCTTCAGCACGGATATTCAGTATTTTCCATTTTAACTTCACCCATTCTAATGGTCCTCATCTAATGGAGGTGTGCCTATTGCTAAGATTCATAGTGCTATTTTTAGAACCTGATGCTTACTTTTGTGCCACTCATCCTTTCTCATTTCTCACAATTTCCATACCTATTGCTGTCGTACGTGTACATTTGGTCTCACCATGCATCAGTTCCAACGAAGGTCAACCACAAGTCACAAGGGTCAACAACTGGCCTGACTACACTGGTCATTATTAAATAAGACAATATGTGTAAACTACAAGGGATGGTGCTTGACACATAGGAAGCACTCAACATTTTCATTTCCATACCTTCTGCCTCCAACTTTTTGTTATTCAGTATAATAGCTATCATGCCACCAGGAAACAGTGGTTCACAAACCACTTCCAAGGGATATTCTCAGACATAGTATTTGTCTCCTGTCCTAGAAGCTAAGGACAGATGTTCAGAAGGATAGCCTTGTGATCACTGTTCAGAATCATTAGCATCCCATTATGGAAATTAAGTACCACTCACAGACTCAAGAAAATAGATTAGATTTTTACCACTCACACATTTAACTTCTGTGAAATTGAGTTGAGGTACTTGGCCAAAAATGAAATAGAAAAAAAAAAAAAAAAAAAAAACAAACCAGAAGCAGACTAATTAAAATATATTCTGGATGGGAAGTCTTTGTTTTATAATGAACATTAGCATATATATAAATTATTTGTATGCATACAATATTACACAGNCAAAAATGAAAAAGAAAAAAAAAAAAAAAAAAGAACAAACCAGAAGCAGACTAATTAAAATATATTCTGGATGGGAAGTCTTTGTTTTATAATGAACATTAGCATATATATAAATTATTTGTATGCATACAATATTACACAGGGCTATAAACACAAAATCATAAAAATTGTCCTCTAAGGGTAATTTAGGGGATTTCTGGGGTAATCTTGATCACATTCAGCTATTGCTTTAGGCAAATCTAGACAGTGTATTAAAAAGCAGAGACATCACTTTGCTGACCCTTTGTCCCCTCTCATTTCCCAAGTCCCTGTAGTCAAAGCTATGGCTTTTCCAGTAGTCATGTACAGATATGAGAGCTGGACAATAAAAAAAACTGAGCACCAAAGATTTGATGCCTTCAAATTGTGGTGCTGGAGAAGACTCTTGAGAGTCCTTTAGACAGCAAAGAAATCAAGCCTGTCAATCCTAAAAGAAATCAGTCTTGAATATACATTGGAAGGACTGATGTTGAAGCTAAAACTCCAATATTGTGGCCACCTGATGTGAAGAGCTGACTCATTAGAAAAGACCCTAATGCTGGGAAAGATTGAAAGCAGGAGAAGGGGATGACAGATGATGACATGATTGGATGGCATCACCAACTCAACACACATGAGTTTGAGCAAACTCTGGGAAATGGTGAAGGATTGGGAAGCTTGGCGTGTTGCAGTCCATGGGGTCACAGAGCTGGACACACTGAGTGACTGAACAAAAGCTGCTTTAGAATATAACTGATACAAGAGATACTGTCCCATGATAAATCATTTTAGGATGATTGGGGGGCACATTAATGGAACCGAAAAAGGATTTGGGGGCTAGGCTCCAGAGGTTGGCATTATCCATAACCAGCCGCCTCTCATTTCCCAAGGATCTCACGGTCCTTCATTGACTTTATTGTGTCTTCTCAGACACTGTGTATAAAGAGATCCATGCATCACTAGGAATGTGCTGAATATCCCAGGAATGTGTTGAGACATGTTCCTGCCCTGAGATGACTGGCTGCTCCTCCTTACCCTGCTTTCTTCAGGTGAAACTGCAGGTCCATTTGTGCTCCATGATCCTCCTAGTGAATATACATTGGAAGGACTGATGCTGAAGCTAAAACTCCAATATTGTGGCCACCTGATGTGAAGAGCCGACTCATTAGAAAAGACCCTAATGCTGGGAAAGATTGAAAGCAGGAGAAGGGGATGACAGAGGATGAGATGATTGGATGGCATCACCAACTCAACACGCATGAGTTTGAGCAAACTCCGGGAAATGGTGAAGGATTGGGAAGCTTGGCATGTTGCAGTCCATGGGGTCACAGAGCTGGACACACTGAGTGACTGAACAAAAACTGCTTTAGAATATAACTGATACAAGAGATACTGTCCCATGATAAATCATTTTAGGATGATTGGGGGGCACATTAATGGAACCGAAAAAGGATTTGGGGGCTAGGCTCCAGAGGTTGGCATTATCCATAACCAGCCGCCTCTCATTTCCCAAGGATCTCACGGTCCTTCATTGACTTTATTGTGTCTTCTCAGACACTGTGTATAAAGAGATCCATGCATCACTAGGAATGTGCTGAATATCCCAGGAATGTGTTGAGACATGTTCCTGCCCTGAGATGACTGGCTGCTCCTCCTTACCCTGCTTTCTTCAGGTGAAACTGCAGGTCCATTTGTGCTCCATGATCCTCCTCTTCAGCCACCCTTCTGGTTGCTGAAAGACAACTCTCTGAAGACTCGCCTGCCATGACTTCCCTGGAGGTCTAGTGGTTAAGAATCTGCCTTGCAATACAGGGGGCGCTGGTTCAATCCTTGGTTGAGGAACTAAGATCTCACATGCCAGGGGGGCAACTAAGCCCACCTACCACAACTGCTGAGCCTTCAAGTCACAGTTAGAGAGTCTGTGAGCCACAACAAAAGATCTCACATGACAAAAAGAGATCTCACATGCTGCAATTAAGATTTACTTAAACAAAAAAAAAAGACTCAGATGCCATTTCTCTTCTTTACATCCATCACAAAGCTGGTCCTGGAATAATTAACAATAATAAATGTATCCAGGCAGTGGTATTCATAGATTGCACTAAAGGAAATTAGAGCAGTAGCTTTTCCCTCCTATCGAGCATATCTCCCAGGATAGCTTTTTCTTTGCCAAGACAGTAAGAAAAATAAGCCCTGGAGAATTCTGTGTTATGATTGTCAAGACACGGATTATTGAGAAAGGAATTAGAATCATCAACTCCAACAGAGGAAATTTGAGAGGCTGAGGGGATTTGCGGGCAATGAGGACTTTTATGGTGAAAGATCTGGGTTGTAGCTTCAGCTCTTAGCTCTGCTTTACTGGTGAAGTTATGGACCTTAGATTTTTATCAAGAGTAACTAACGTACTACAGAAAAAAATGTACAGCTCAGCTCTCCATATATGGAGAAAGTGGGCAATGCAGACATTTAGAAGGCCATAATTGAGCTTATCTTTTTTTTTTAATATAGGTGTCTTTTTTATTTTATTTACTTATTTGTTTATTTTGGCCATGTTGTGCAGCATGTGGGATCTTGGTCCCCTGACCAGGAATTGAATTCCTGCTCCCTGCAGTGACAGTGGGGAGTCCCAAGCACTGGATCACCAGGGAAGCTCTGATTTAGCTTGTCTTGAGCAAACGGCAAGAACTCCAAATGGAGTCAATGGACTTGGGTTCAAATGCTGATCGTCACTTTGTAGATCTCCACCTGTGCTGTTTAATGTGGTACCACTAGTCACATGGGCCTTTTAAAATTTGATTTGAAGCTAGTTAAAATCAAATACAATTATTATAAAAATTCAGTTCTCGGTCACACTAACCATATTTCATGTCCTCAAAAGTCCTAAGTGGCTAGGTGCTACTGTTTGTACAGTGCAGATGTAGACTAAAGACAAATGAGCTTTCCAAACCCCAGTTTCCTCACCTATTAAATAAAGAAAAAAGTAAGATTTGTCCTGTTTCCCTCCCAAGTGTGTTATAAGACAATGAATGCAAAAGCAGTTAAAATTATTAAGCATTTTATAATAGAAGAACAAGTAAAGTACTTAATTTAGTGTCTTGACCTTCACTTAAAGGAATCCCCCACATTCTTACTTAAAATACTATGGATTGTTTTAAAAATCTGTGTGTTGATATAATTTCTGGTTGTTCCTATCAGAAGAATAAGAATGGGTCAAACTGTGTCTAGCTGATGCTCAGTTTTGATGTCTTAGCACAGAAAACTAGTATCTTAGTATTTTCATTGGCGTTTTAATTACAAACATTCATAACTTCACATCTTTCATGCAGCCCAGGCAGCACAAATTAGAGCAGTAGCTTTTCCCTCCTATCGAGCATATCTCCCAGGATAGCTTTTTCTTTGCCAAGACAGTAAGAAAAATAAGCCCTGGAGAATTCTGTGTTATGATTGTCAAGACACGGATTATTGAGAAAGGAATTAGAATCATCAACTCCAACAGAGGAAATTTGAGAGGCTGAGGGGATTTGCGGGCAATGAGGACTTTTATGGTGAAAGATCTGGGTTGTAGCTTCAGCTCTTAGCTCTGCTTTACTGGTGAAGTTATGGACCTTAGATTTTTATCAAGAGTAACTAACGTACTACAGAAAAAAATGTACAGCTCAGCTCTCCATATATGGAGAAAGTGGGCAATGCAGACATTTAGAAGGCCATAATTGAGCTTATCTTTTTTTTTTAATATAGGTGTCTTTTTTATTTTATTTACTTATTTGTTTATTTTGGCCATGTTGTGCAGCATGTGGGATCTTGGTCCCCTGACCAGGAATTGAATTCCTGCTCCCTGCAGTGACAGTGGGGAGTCCCAAGCACTGGATCACCAGGGAAGCTCTGATTTAGCTTGTCTTGAGCAAACGGCAAGAACTCCAAATGGAGTCAATGGACTTGGGTTCAAATGCTGATCGTCACTTTGTAGATCTCCACCTGTGCTGTTTAATGTGGTACCACTAGTCACATGGGCCTTTTAAAATTTGATTTGAAGCTAGTTAAAATCAAATACAATTATTATAAAAATTCAGTTCTCGGTCACACTAACCATATTTCATGTCCTCAAAAGTCCTAAGTGGCTAGGTGCTACTGTTTGTACAGTGCAGATGTAGACTAAAGACAAATGAGCTTTCCAAACCCCAGTTTCCTCACCTATTAAATAAAGAAAAAAGTAAGATTTGTCCTGTTTCCCTCCCAAGTGTGTTATAAGACAATGAATGCAAAAGCAGTTAAAATTATTAAGCATTTTATAATAGAAGAACAAGTAAAGTACTTAATTTAGTGTCTTGACCTTCACTTAAAGGAATCCCCCACATTCTTACTTAAAACACTATGGATTGTTTTAAAAATCTGTGTGTTGATATAATTTCTGGTTGTTCCTATCAGAAGAATAAGAATGGGTCAAACTGTGTCTAGCTGATGCTCAGTTTTGATGTCTTAGCACAGAAAACTAGTATCTTAGTATTTTCATTGGCGTTTTAATTACAAACATTCATAACTTCACATCTTTCATGCAGCCCAGGCAGCACATACAGAGAATTATATGGGAGAGGCTATGGTGATCATGACTTACAGAGAGCAAGCATTGGTGACCAACTTGTCCATGGGGACATCACCAGGAAAGTGGCATCTTGTGGCTTCTCCCTAATTACTAAGAAAACAATGGGTGGGAGGGGGGTTCATGTCTGGGAGTGCATGTAAAAAAATAAATAAATACAAAAAAAAGAAAAAAAAGAAAAAAGAAAAAAAAAAGAAAGAAAACAATGGGACTCTGCTGAGCTTAGGGCTTAGGAGTTATGTTCCTTTAACTAGTGCATTTCCTCTGAAGACGTGTGCCGTCTCTCCCCATGTGAGCTGCATTTGAAAATATCCATCTGAATTCTACACACAAGAAAGAGATCTTCTTTTTGCGCTTCATGGGTATCGATGTCTAAAAGAGTGTAATCAGTCTCAAGAAGTGAGTGTGCAGAAGAAAACAGAAAAGGGAAACTTTCTGGGGGAAGGATGGAGAAAATATGCTGAGAGGTATCAGGCAAGAATAACTGAAAATCCACCTCTCATTTGAAGAGGTAAAGGATAAGGATTTATAGCCAAAGCCAGACAGAGAGCAGGTGTAACTGTCTTGGTTGTAAACCACTGGATCATCACCATCATCATCACACCACCACTACCATCATTATCAAGCCATGTGTTGATATGGACCTGTGGGTTTGAAAGTTCTTTCACATGTGTGTACACATTTGATCATTGCAATAACCTATACTGAACCATCATGATTTTTTACATGCCCAGCATCCACTCCTTCTTAACCTGGTAATACCACCTTAATTTACTTTGGAAACTATCTAAATTTCAGTCTATATGTTTCAAGTGAGATTGACCCCAAGGTACACCCTCCAAGTGTGAGTTCACCCTCAGGGGCCCAGACCCCTCAGTTTATTACACCCATCAACCACAATGATTGGTCCAGGAATAAGCACATGATCCAAGTCTATCCAAAGATACAATCCTTGGGACTTTAGTTGAGACTATCAGGAGAGAGAAAACTTTTGGGGCCACTAAGCTTAGAGGATGAAGCCTTGAGCTGCCTGGACCTTTGCTTGGTAATAGTTTCTCTGAGGATAAAACTGACACCAAAGATTGAACAGCCAAAGCTGGAGAAAAGGCAAGACTGAGTCTTCAGAACCTGGTTTAACCCCTTAGATTCATATCTGCACAGGATTGTGCTACCTCTGGACATTCTTATTTGAGCCAGACTGAGCCATGCTTCTATCTTTGGCAAAGAGGTCTAGCTAATAGAACTAGAGAGAAGAGATTAGAATCCACTTTTTACAAATTAGAAAATTGAGACTCAGGACAACATCCATTAAATCATGATTTGGACCCAATCTGTTGTCTCTCAATATGGAATTTCTAAAGAATTCTCAAAGCCAGTCAGTAGGGAAGATGGGAAGGAAAGGGTTGGCAGGCTGTAGCAACAACAGCAAAAAAATGTTTACGGATCTCATTAAAAGGAAAGTGAAACGAGAAAGAACAGAGCCATGCTTATGGCGTTACAAGTCCTTGGGGAGAGTAGAAAGGCTGAAGCTTACAAATGCACAGGAGGCAGCAGATAGCTACAGTTGATTTTACTAAAGAAACAGTGTTGTTTGAAAATAGAATGGAATTTAGCAATAGTGGGATGTACATTGTCTGCGAGAAATTCACTGTATGTGTCTATTCTAAATATTTTGTAAATAGATATATTCAATATATCAAAAATATGTAAAAGAATCCCTCAATATCCAAATACAGTAGTTACATCACATATCTATCTATCTACCTCCTATCTATCTGTCTATCTATCTGTAATACCTCCAAACATAGCATTCATATACTGATGATTCTGATACATAAAATTTGTATATTAAAGTGATGGTTTTCAAAGTGTCATCCTTGGACCAGCAGCATCAGCACCACTTAGGAAAGTCTTAGGCCTTACCCCAGACCTACTGGATCATAACTCTAGAAGGGGGCTTAGCAATATATATTCTAAAAAATCCTCCAGGTAATTCAGATGCATGCTAAAGCCTAAGAACCTTGTCGTAACGATGCCTGAGTATGTACATGTCCTTGTATGTATTTTTTTGTGTAACGTTTTTTCAATGCTTATCAACCTCCTCTGCTGGAAGTCTTGATAGACAGGAAGAGTATCCCTACTGAATCTAGCCCAGAGAGGAAAGTGTATACTTGGGAACCTTTAGGTCTTCCTGTTTGGAAGAATCCTCTATAGTCAGAGCCAGTGGTACTCAGAGTGGTTTGGAATGTGACTGGTCAACTTTCAACTTCTATCTTAATTATAACTTGTGTACAATTATAAGGCAGAATTCTAAAGTTACCCGACACCCACCTCCCACTCGCGCCCATGGCCAAGAATCCCAAATCCTGTTGATGTAATCAGATTCTAATCTAGGTACTTCTGTGAAGGGATGCTGCAGACATAATTAAAGCTCCAAATTAATAAACCTTAGGGTTGGAAAGGTTATCCATGTGGGTCTGATCCTATCAGGTAAGCCCTTTAAAAGCAGAGTGCTTTGTCTAGTTGGTGATTAAGGGAAAAGTCAGAGAGATTTGAAGTATAAGAAGAGTTCAACATGTCATTGCTAACTCTGAAACTGTAAGGGACCACATGAAAAGAGGTAGCCTCTCTAGAAGCTGAGAGGTTTCCCAGCTTGACAGCTAGCAAGGAAACTTGGACCTCAGTCCTACAACAACGAGTAACTGCATTTTTCTGACAACTTCAATGAGCTTGGAAACAAATTTCTGTTCAGAGGCTGTCAATGAGGACTCAGTTTGACCAGTACCTTGATTTTAGCCTTGTTACACTTTGAATAGAGAACCAGTCATGCTATGTCAGATCACTGATCTATAGAATTGTGAGGTAGTAAATGAGTGTTGTTTTAAGCTGCTAAATGGTGATATATGTACCAATAGGAAATGAATACCGCCAGACAGAGAACATGACAGCTGGAATATGGGACTCGAGCATTTACAGTTGCGTAGGATCTAATCATTTGGAAACGCATGAATAAGATCATTAAAGTGGGAGAGAGTAGAAAGAGCATCTGGGGGAAAATTCAGCTTAGTGAAGAAGGAAAAACACATTGGAAGAAAGAGGAAACCAGGCTGACATATAATTAGGAGAAACCAAGGAAGTCATTGAAAACCAAAGTGAAGACAGATGATTCCATGGAAGGTGATGAACGTGGAAGAGACCCATGCTGTTGAATGGTAGGTAATAGCCTGGCAAGATTATTACTTAGAAACATGTTTGCACAAATTTCATAAATCAAAGGCTTTGTGGAAACCATACATTTAATTTTTCATGTTTTTAGATGAAGATTTAGAGACTAAATCTTTATGAAGAATTTACGTTTTAAATCTTCATGAAAGATACATGGACGGAGCAAGGGCAGAGAGCTGGTTAACTTCTAAATCAAGATCAGAACCCACATATCCTGACACCTCTTTTTATCCTGCAGAACTCTTTCAGCGTTGGAGTCAGCCCTCCCCTGGGGCAGAAGAATAGCTTATATAACTACTGAGATGAGATGAGAGCAGATGCTTAAACAAAACAGTGGGGCTGTTGGTACCACAGGCTTGGGGCATTAATCCAAACCCAGATATGAGGATGTTTGCTCCTTAGCCAGGTACAAGGCCCCTCACTTTGTCACAAAGCCAAATGCAGTTAGTACACAGGGCATGCTCTTCCAGAGAGCCTCAAACTTGATTAAGAGGTTAGAAACTAGGGCCAGTGTAGCAAGATAAATGATACTAGGATGTTGATGCCCGGAAACAAAAGGACTGAGGATGACCAGATGGTGAGGGCAGAGAGCTATCTGTGAGGTGCCTGAACTGAAATGTCCTTCCTGTAGCACACACACACGAGATACACTCCTGCCTAGGTGCTGCTCCTCCTTGTGCTTCTGTTTATTAAATAACTGATGATTTCTTAAGCTTACCACCACTATCCTTCCCCCAAGAAACTAAGCAGAATATTAGCTTCTGCTAAAGATCCTTTTGCTCACATTGGAAGAGAAGTTACCCATGGGCTGGTGTCTGTTTCCGTGGAAACCAAAAATAAATATTGATACTGCGTTAATGGTCTGTGTCTCACTTAAGCTCCATTAAACTTCGAGCACTTGCAAGAAAACAGCCCATTGATGGCCCAGATGCAGGAGAGGGAAGAGGCTTTATAAAAAGCAACAGTGTGGAAGGCACATGGGGTGTAAGCAGGATTTCGGAGCACTTCTCAACCAGGAAGCTCTCCAGCCAAGGAGACCTACTTACATGTGCTCCAAATTGCCAGTTAAGAAGCTGGTCCCTGCCTGAATGGATTTTTGTGACCCTGTCCTTTTTATAAAGGATAGTTGTGTGTTTTGGAAAGCTTATCTGTAGACAACAACGTTTTCCAGGAACCGACATACCCAAAGCACCAAACATCCCAATTAGAGTATTTCTTTCTCCGCTGCCTTTCCCAAAGCAATTCAAGTTGCAGACGCTGAGGTCAGTATTGTTGCCTTTTATATTTATAATCCTGCTTTTAGGAGCAAAGTATTTGATTTATTGCATGAAAGTATTTTACAGCTCTAAGCATTGCTGCTCCTTGGAATCAGGACCATCACAGCCTGCTTAATTTACACGAGGGATGTTAGGACTATTTAATGGCACGTAAACATTTTATAAGGCAAGTTCAAATTGTAGGCCATATTTAATATACTTTCGCAAAATGGACCACAAATGGATTCTAGTTCTTATTTATTGGCCCAATCTTTCTTATGGCATCAAAAGTGAATCGAGTTTTAAAAGGTGTTAAGAGGTTTCAGTACAGTTCGTGACACTGGGCACAATCGGTGAGTCTGCATAAAACAAACAGCATGTGAATTAATTCCAGAACCAGGGAAACCATGAGCCTTCGAATCAGACTTTATCATGTGGCTTCTGGAGCTCAGTCAACAGAAGCTCCTGGGCCCTCAGCCCCCAGCAGAGCTCAGAGTCCAAAGCGCCACTATGATATGAACACTGGGAAAGAACACGGTCCACAAAGTGTGGTTTCTTGTCATGAAAATCACCCAATGGGAAAAGCCCTTAGTAGCAAAATGAAGATTCAGAGGCTATCGTGGACCTAGACCCAGGGTTCTAGTTTACCATGAGTGTGCAAATAATATGTGATAAACTCCAAAAGTCTGTGTCTGAGGAGCAGGTCTATTATTTTGGCCTTCCTACAATCTCTTTAGAAAACACTCTTCACCCCCTACCTCTTGCCAGGGCACATATGCTAAGGTGGGGCTGCTACTAATACAGGCCAGGGTTCTTGGCCTTCTCCCATCAGTAGAAATTAACTAGAGGCCAGAAAAGAAGTCCAAGCAAGACTTTACTGGGGCTCCTGCTGCAGCAGGGGGCAGCAAGAACAAGTAAGAGATTCTCTTGCTTGCTCCCCGAGGTGGTGGCGGAGGCAGGGGCGAAGGCTGGTTCCTTATAGAGGGTGAGGGCAAGGGTGTGTCCAGGGGTTGGGCCCGAGGGGTGGCTTAGGTGGTTTGCCCACCTCTCAAGTGTTCTCTGCTTCCATGACCCCACCTGTAAAATAGGGAGGATGAGGTCTAACACATGAGGTTGTCAGGAGAGATGTAAAGGAAGGGGGAGGCCGTGCTGACTGGAAAGTGAGGAACAGGTCGACCAGTTGGTAGAATATTTTCGGTCAGGGATGAGAAGCAAAAAGACTCTGTTTTTGATTCTGAGGCCCATGTTTATAATGGGAATGAGATGCAGCCCAGAAATTGTAAACTGCCCTTGGCAGGGGCAGTCCTCCCCTACCCTGCTGCTACCTAGCCCTCTGGAGGCACCTGTGTCAGCCACAGGCAAGGTGACCTGGCCCCACAGGGTCCCGAGGGCTTCCCCTAAGACCTGGAGGATTCAGATAGAGCACCAGGCGTCCTGAGGCCTGACCCCAATTCTGGGTGGCTGAGACCCCATCTCAGGGCCAGTTAAGTAACACCTCTAGGTCTTGAGGCCGGGTTTAGACATCTGACAACTACAGGGAGAGGAAGGGGGAGTGGGTGTCAGTGGGGCAGGCTGGCATTTACAGTTGGCGAACAGCTGACTCACTGGAAAAGCCCCCGATGCTGGGAAGGATTGAGGGCAGAAAGAGAAGAGGGCATCAGAGGATGAGATGGCTGGATGGCATCACCAGTACAATGGACATGAATTTGGGCAAATTTGGGGAGACGGTGTAGCAAGACAGGGAGGCCTAGTGCGCTGCTGTCTACAGGGTGGAAAAGAGTAGGACACGACTGGCTGAGTGATCGAACGACAACCGCCACCCTGGTTTTGCTCCAGGCTCTTCAGAAGTGGCAACTGAATGTTTGGGGGCTTTTCGTATCTTTTTGTCTATAATTTTTTGGTCTTTTCATATATTTTTGTCTATAATTCGCCCCAACTGTGCATGCATGCAGTTATTTTTAGTCCCACATACTTTCTTTGCAATCTGTAGCTCGAAGAGACACTTGTCCAGGCGCTACCACGGCAGCCCTACAGCAATGCGCCACAGGTCCCCAGCCTGTCTCACCGCCACCGCTTCCCCTGACTCCAGGGCTGTATGAGGGGAATGAGCTGGCTAGCCATTCAGCGATGGCCTGTGACCTGCGGTGGGTCAGCCGAAGGCTTTCTGCAGATGCTGGCTCCCCTTCTGTGGCAGGAGGCCTGTCCGCAGCCATTTGCCCCCTCCTGGTGGAAATGCCTGAGAATGAAGCCAGCTCCCAGGGAAGAGGGCTGAGAGGTCTTAGCACTCAGCACTCTGTTCGGTGTCTGGACCCCGTGATGTGGTCCCTTACCTTTCCTCCTCGTCTCTGAGTTCTCTGAGCTAGTGCATCCCATTTCTGACTTTTCAAAACTGTTTTCTTCAGGTCATGTCAGCACTTAGGCAGGGTGTTTGAACTGACCCACAGCCTGCAGTGGCAAGGAAAGGATGGACCACGCAGCTTCCAGGTCCTTTGGGTTTAAGTGGGAAGGACCTTATTCTAAGAGAAGCTACATAGCCACCCTCCCCAGCTCAAGTTCCTAAAGAGTTTCCAGGGAGGCTCCCTGAAGAAGAAGTCAGCATCATTTTCCTTCTCACAGCAGATAGCTTGGGGTACATTTCTGGCTCCCTTCTCCTTACCTTTTTTCTTCAATCTATTTCTAGTTCAGACACTGATTGGGACTGAATCTGTTAGTCTTTCTGGCCTCTACTCTCTTGACTATGGGAAACGTGATATCAACTAATATCCATTTGCACTTTTCCCCCAAACCCTTTTGTACTTAAATTTCATAATAAGCTGAGGTCATCTTATTGCCATTTTAAAGACAGAGAAATGCAACAAGCCTCAAAAAGAAACATCACTGGTAGGTAGTGAAGCTGGGTCTAGAGTGCCACTTGCTTGCTTCTCAGCCCTGACCGAGAATATTCCACTAACTGATTGACCTGGTCCCTACTTTCCAGTCATCCCTGCCTCCCTTTTCCTTTACAACCTTCCTGACAACCTCATGTGTTAGACCTCATCCTCCCTATTTTACAGGTGTGGTCATGAAAGCAGAGAAATTACAGTGAATTGCTCAGGTCCTTCGTATTAGGATTTATACCCTGGTCTTTCTTGACCAAAAAAATTCATTCTGTCTACTTTGTCATTGCGGGGGAGGTAGATGGGTTGACATGACGAAGCCTGCTTACTTTATAAATTTGCCTTAGCTAGCCATGCATTCAACATTGAACAAACAGTTTTGAAGTGTTCTTCTGTGGGTCACATAGATAAAAATAAGACAGACATGGGGGAGACAGGGGCTTCCCAGGCAGCAGAGTAATAAAGAACCTGCCTGCCAATACAGGAGACTCATGGTTCAATCCCTGGGTTGGGAAGATCCCTAGGAGAAGGAAATGGCAACCCACTCCAATATTCTTGCCTGGAGAATCCCAGGGACAGAGGAGACTGGAAAGGCACAGTCCATGGGATTGCAACGAGTCAGACACAACTGAGCGACTGAGCATGCACACACAGAAAAGACGGACAGCAGGGAAATATCTACGGTGCATCATGCTAATTCATGATGAGATGCTGTAGAGCACTGAAGTGTGTACAGCAAGGGGCATTATCAAGGGTGTTAGGAGAGGCCAACCAGGGGAAGTGCTGCCTCAGATCCAGTAAAAGCGTTCTAAAGGCTGTTCATATGTATATTTTCTTTTCTGGCTTATTTTTTCAAAGTCAAAATAACATTTCATGTTTAGCCTTTCCCCAGTTAGAGTTTCTTCCAATATTTGCTCCTTTGGCTTCAAGAAACCCTTTGATGTGTGGTTGCAAAGGGCCCTGCTTAGGGGGTCTGCTCTGGGCTGGACCATATTTCATCCAAAACGGGGATTCAAAATGAGAGACCATTACTAGTCATGTAATTAACGCTACTGGAGACATACTGCTTATGAAAAGGAAAATGCTAGTGCTGATTATGAAATTTATGAGGTGCTTACATCTAGTGGATTGGAGTGAATTATCTAGTTCCACCGATGCTCTGACCCATTTAAAATGAGAACAGAAGAGGGCAATCTGTTTGCCTCTCAACACCCTTAGAGAAGGTAAAAGTGGTAATTTATATCTGCGTATCTGGCTGCTTATTCAGTCTAGAATTAGATAATGAGTTAGTATTTGCATCTCTAAGTCCCTCCCAGTCAGGAGATGAGATGCACAGGGGAAAGCAGAGTGGTTTTCACACAGGTCCTCTTTCTGGGTTCCTCTGCCCTGGAAGAAAATTCATCTTGCTCAAGAGGAGGCTATTGGTGTGGGGTGTATGTAGACAGGGATGAGGAGGCCTGTTATTTCTATTTCGGTACCTTACACTTTCAAACCCCAGCACATTCTCTTTTGGTGTGAAAAGATTGGAGGTGATGGACCGGGGCTCTTTCTGAGGTTCCCACTACCAAGTCACCCCAAACACCCCTTCCTATACCCCTGGGATTTATGACACGTGGTGTACTTTTGTCATTTCCAGATATGTCTGCAGTTCTCTCCAGAATCATAGTTCATATATTGTATGGAGTATATTCACTGACTCTGCAATTAAAACAGTCTGTCACATAACCAAACCCCTCTGCATTCCAATTTTAAAATATAGCCTGAGGTCTCTATGTCCACTTTATTTATTTAAAAATGAAATAAAATTTTAGAAAACATCAAGTAGTGCCTAAAGAAATGGGCGAAAGTTTTCCTAAAGTGCTGTTAGCTATGGGAAAGTTTTCATTCTGTCTAAGCAAAGGGTTTCACTAAAGCAATGGTTCTCAACAGAGGCTGATTTTGGTAGCCTGGGAAACACATGGCCGTATCTGGAGGCATCATTGATGGTTACTCCTTGGGGGATGCTGGTGGCCTCTAGTGAGAATAAGTCAGGGATATCGTTAAGCATCCCGCAGTGCACAGGACAGTCACCACCCCAATGAACACACCCCAGTGAAGAATTACCTGGTCCAGACTTTGATAGTGCTGAGGGTGAGAAAGCCGCATTGAAGGTATACAAAACAAAGAAAGCGTCCATCCTATAGCCATTTGGATTTTATTGGGGCCAAAACTGGCCAAATGATCGTTTCCAAAGAATTCATAATGTTAGCAGGAGAGTCTAATGACCCCTCCCTTCCTCCTGTGGATCTCAGTCCTTGATGCAAAGAAGACTCTAAGGTCTTAGCCATTGCGAGAAAGTTAATTAAGGAAAGAAAGAACAGGTGCCAAAGAGTTGGATGCAACTGAGGATACACAAAGAAAGAAAAGAATGAACACCCCAAGAGATGCGAAGAGAGCTGCAGTACAGAGTTGTAAAGTCAGGGTTATTTGTATAATCCAGGGGTGGGAGGGTCATTGATTGACAGAGGCAGGTTATTTAACCAGATGCCCTACTGCGCATGTCCCTCCCATAATTCAGTCTGTTATAATTAGATGTATGTTATTCATGAAATATTTATGAGCCGTTAATAAGTTCAATGGCTGTCAAAGGTTACTTTAGTAGAGGATAGTATGAGGTGTACTGGCATGTGCTAAAGCAGGGAAAATCCTGCCAGTTGACAGGTCCGGAGGTTTTCACCACCCTCTGACTATTTTTTGGAGTACTGATGGGCATATAGGAAAAGGAGTACGTCAAGGTTGTATACTGTCACCCTGCTTATTTAATTTATATGCAGAGTACATCATGAGAAAGGCTGGGCTAGAAGAAGCACAAGCTGGAATCAAGATTGCCGGGAGAAATATCAATAACCTCAGATATGCAGATGACACCACCCTTGTGGCAGAAAGTGAAGAGGAACTAAAAAGCCTTTTGATGAAAGTGAAAGAGGAGAGTGAAAAAGTTGGCTTAAAGCTCAACATTCAGAAAACGAAGATCATGGCATCTGGTCCCATCACTTCATGGGAAATAGATGGGGAAACAATGGAAACAGTGTCAGACTTTATTTTTCTGGGCTCCAAAATCACTGCAGATGGTGACTGCAGCCATGAAATAAAAGATGCTTACTCCTTGGAAGGAAAGTTATGACCAACCTAGATAGCACATTGAAAAGCAGAGACATTACTTTGCCATCAAAGGTCCATCTAGTCAAGGCTATGGTTTTTCCAGTGGTCATGTATGGATGTGAGAGTTGGACTATAAAGAAAGTTGAGTGCCGAAGAATTGATGTTTTTGAACTGTGGTGTTGGAGAAGACTCTTAAGAGTCCCTTGGACTGCAAGAAGATCCAACCAGTCCAGTCTAAAGGAGATCAGTCCTGGGTGTTCTTTGGAAGGACTGATGCTAAAGCTGAAACTCCAATACTTTGGCCACCTCATGCGAAGAGTTGACTCATTGGAAAAGACTGGGTGGGATGATTTGGGGGAATGCCATGGAAACATATATAATATCATATAAGAAATGAATCACCAGTCCAGGTTCGATACAGGATCCTTGGGGCTGGTGGACTGGGATGACCCAGAGGGATGGTATGGGGAGGGAGGTGGGAGGGTGTTTCAGGATGGGGAACATGTGTATGCCCGTGGTGGATTCATGTTGATGTGTGGCAGAACCAATACAATATTGTAATTAACCTCCAATTAAAATAAATTTAAATTAAAAAAGAAAGATTCTAATGTTGGGAGGGATTGGGGACAGGAGGAGAAGGGGACAACAGAGGATGATATGGCTGGATGGCATCACCAACTAGGTAGACAAGAGTTTGGGTGAACTCCAGGAGATGGTGATGGACAGGGAGGCCAGGCATGCTGCGATTCATGGGGTCGCAAAGAGTTGGACAAGACTGAGCAACTGAACTGAACTGAACTGATGGGCATATTAGGTGTGGGGCTCATAAACTACTTGAGTGGGATTAGGTGGCTGTTGGAAGGGTAGCTGAAGTGGCCGCCTCTTGTTTCTGTCAGCTAACTTCCTGCCTATCAATAATATTTTAATACAATGCTAGGGACCACACTTGTAAAAAGGGAGGTATAATGCAACAAAGACTATGGGATATCAGGGCAGAGAAATATCATGGGGAGTTTGGGATGATTTACTGAGAGGTAGTCCCTGCATGTCCTGCTTAGAAACACACTGGTGAGCTCTGCGGACCATTTTTCAGGGGCAGAGGAAACGGAGTCCAGAATGCAATGACTTGAATATCATGAAGAACTAAACATGAAGATTAGTATTGTCTCAGGACTGAAAAATATGTATATTTATGTTTTGGTATATGGATTGTTCATCTAATCAATATACAGTATCTATTTTATTATAATATAAATAACACAAAAACTAACAGCTAACAGTATTGACCACTAACATGTATTGAGTCAGACACTGCGGTGAACTCTTTGCACTGAGTCCTCACCTAAATGTTATCTATTGTCCCATTTTACAGATGAGGAACCTGAGACATGGATATTACAGAGAGAGGTCAAAATCACATGGATGCTAAATGCTACTTGTAAGCCAGATTTGTTGATAAGAAAGCTCAGGTTCTTATTGACTATCTTATACTGTCTTCCTAGAAATAAAACTTCTTTGTGCACAATCAGAAAGAGCAGGGCAAAGGCTCAAAAATATAGAGCCTATGCATAAGGAACCTGCTACACAGACTGAGCTATTACATTCACAGGCATTAAGTGTCTTGGTAAAGAGGAGAGTAAGAAGCTGTTGTAACCCCAAGAAGCTTTTCTCAGACCCAAGGGAAGTTCATGCAGAGGCTGTGAAGAGCTAACTCTCTACCCACTCATTGAGTCTCATAAAACCTCTTTCAATATATCACTGCTATTTAGGTGTTCATCTAAGGATGAATTTTTTATAACATTCTTTGAACTAGGATCAGTTACAAAGCTATGAAGACTGCGTCATCCTCAGGGTGATTCCAGACAAATTTAAACAAAAATAAAAGTACAGCAAGAGGACCAGCAATATCTAAAAGTTGAACAAGATCAACATTCAAAGTAATCTGAAGTTGGTCATAGCATCGGTTATAGATTTAACATGTGCTTTTCCATTTAATCCTTCCAGCAGCCCTCGAGGGAAGGGAGGATGGCTCTCAATTTGCAGATGAAAAATGGAAATAAAAGTAGGTTAAGGGAATAGTTCCCAGCCATTGGCAAGGCCAGAAAGGAGTCAGGATGCAAAACCTCTGACCTGAAATTAATTGGACTTTTTCCTACAGTTCTCCTGCCTCTCGGGAGGATATTTCTTAGTTCAATTCATCAAAAGTAACTGGATTTCCAGTTTTATGGGATCAGACTTAGACATAAAGAAAATTATAACTGAAAGAAAGTATGACAAACACAATTAGGAATATGGATCCTGAAGTTTGCTGAATGTGGGTTTAAACTCTGCCCCCACCACCTTCTAGCTCTGAGGAAGAGTCACCAAGTCATGTCAGCTCTCTGGGTCTTTGTCTCCTCATCTGCAAATTAAATAAGAACAGTATCACTTCACAAGATTGTTGCAAGTATGAAATTAGGAGATGGGGATGTATGCAAAATTGTTTGTACTATGGCCATCGTTTCCAACTCTTTGTGACCCCATGGACTTTACAGCCCATGGAATTCTCCAAGCCAGAGAATACTGCAGTGGGTAGCCTTTCCCTTCTCCAGGGGATCTTCCCAACCCAGGGATCAAACCTAGGTCTCCCACATTGCAAGCAGATTCTTTGCCAGCTGAGCCATCAGGGAAGCCCGAGATACTAGAGTGGGTAGCCTACCCCTTTGCCAGCAGATTCCCGACCCAGGAATCCAAGTGGGGTCTCCTGCATTGCAGGCAGATTCTTTACCAGCNTTCCCTTCTCCAGGGGATCTTCCCAACCCAGGGATCAAACCTAGGTCTCCCACATTGCAAGCAGATTCTTTGCCAGCTGAGCCATCAGGGAAGCCCGAGATACTAGAGTGGGTAGCCTACCCCTTTGCCAGCAGATTCCCGACCCAGGAATCCAAGTGGGGTCTCCTGCATTGCAGGCAGATTCTTTACCAGCTGAGCTATGAGGGAAGCCCAATTTAGAGCAAGAATTCATTAAATTATAGTTATGGTACTTTTATTATTATAAATTATTATATATTTTTCACTGTAAATATCTAGAAGTTGACTACTCAAATAAACCACAGGAGCTAGGTATGAAACACAAATTATTGAAGCAGGCCTTGTGAGATGCAATAGAGGTTGGTGAGAACTGGGGGAAACAGAAACTGCATGCCTGCCCTGTCTTGAAGAATTAAAGTGAAAATAATAACAACAACAGCAACAATAATAAAGGCTTCTCGGTACATATAATATATTTCTAGGTTGTGTGGTCCACAAGCCACCAGTTTATAATTAATATTCAAATCTAATCCCTGCTGTAATTGTGAAAAAAAAAAAAAAAAAGGTCCAATGGAAGGAAGAGAGTTACTGGCAGAATCAGTTTAAATACTTCATCACATCTTTCTGCTGTCCTCTCATAAATTTATGAAATCTCAGATATTCATTTCTATTTCTTCTTTAATATCAAAGCAAGGGAAATCCATATAATTAGCCCTAAGAAATAGGCAGAGTGAATGGGCGCAACTGAGGAAGAATCATAAAAAACTGTTTCATGAAATATCTTAGTTTTCCTTCTAGGGAATATATTGCTGTTTCCACTGAGTATAAAGATCACAAAAGTTTAGATGACAGACCCCCATTAACAACCTTGCTGACATTAAAAATGAAGTGGAAATGAAATGTATAATTTCAAAATCATAAGAACACATGATTTCATCAGCACCATATTCAGAGGTTCTCACCTACGTCTCAGAAGACTGAGGTATTGATCTGACTATGAAGCTGTGACAATAAAACAATGCTCCATTGACTGCTCCCGCAGGGTCGCCTAATATCATTTATTGAAGTAAGCTGAATAGCAGAGGGAAAGCGCTGTCCCAGTAATAAGTGGTAATTGCCAGGAAGTGAGGCATTGCGGTCCTCATTGACCCCTGCATCCTGATATTTTGATGGATTCTATGTAACTCCATTAGGATTGGCATTGTAATATTACACCAGCTCAGCTGTAGAACAACAGACCTCCGTTTGGATCATTGATTTTTGATTATACAGCTCCTCGGCATACCCCACAAGCAATTCCCATTGCCGAGGCCAGGATAGTGGAGCTGTTGGGGGTAACAGGTGGAAGACTCTATAACTCTCAGTTACCTCTGTGGTACTTAGAAAGAGCTGCCTCCTCCAGGAGCCTGCATTAGGAGACAATCAGAATATCCACTTTCCTAGCCGGTGAGAATTAACTAGTCTTTAAGATTGTGTTCACAATATTGTTGTTTAAGTCACCAGATTGTCTCCAACTCTTCTATGACCCCACGGACCGTAGCCCACAAGGCTCCTCTGTCTATGGCATTTCCCAGGCAACAGTACTGCCATTTCCTTCTCCAGAGGGTCTTCCCAACCCAGGGATCGAACCCACATCTCCTGCATTGGCAGGAAGATTCTTTACCACTGAGCCACCAGGGAAGCCCCATGTTCACAATGAGTACTGCACGATTAGGGTGCTTTTTTTGAAACAAACTTCGTAAGGTATGGATTGAAATTGACTGAATATACAGTCCACGTCTAGAGTACACTGGTTAGATTTTTGACATCTTCATGATAGTTTCACTTGTGTTCTTTGACAATTCATGTCTAGAAGGGATGTTTCCATGTGTGTCTGTTCATTCATTCCTTCACTCATTCAAACAGTGCAACTTATAATTTCACGATCAGTGTTTCTCTTGGTTTGTTGTTCTTAGGGGAGGGAGTAGGAATTCAGATGACTTCTAGAAGCCCATCTCTAAGTTTGTGATTTCTGGATAGTTCTTCGGATTGGGTGTGATTTTCACTTTGTAGTTGCACAAACTTGAGATGATGCTGTAGGGGGGAAAAATGAAGATAAAGAACTTAATCAAACAGGGAGCTCAGCTCAATGTTCAGTGATGACCTAGAGGAATAGGATGGGAGGGGT
>SJYX01009579.1:238367-286016 GCA_006410675.1 Oreotragus oreotragus | reverse complement strand
CAGTTCTAACTGTTGCTTCCTGACCTGCATACAGATTTCTCAAGAGGCAGGTTAGGTGGTCTGGTATTCCCATCTCTTTCAGAATTTTCCACAGTTTATTGTGATCCACACAGTCAAAGGCTTTGGCATAGTCAATAAAGCAGAAATAGATGTTTTTCTGGAACTCTCTT
This sequence comes from Oreotragus oreotragus, assembly GCA_006410675.1. Taxonomy (NCBI): domain Eukaryota; kingdom Metazoa; phylum Chordata; class Mammalia; order Artiodactyla; family Bovidae; genus Oreotragus; species Oreotragus oreotragus. The sequence continues at coordinate 285,846 of SJYX01009579.1, read as the reverse complement.
GCTTTTTCCATGATCCAGCGGATGTTGGCAATTTGATCTCTGGTTCCTCTGCCTGTTCTAAAACGAGCTTGAACATCAGGGAGTTCACGGTTCACATATTGCTGAAGCCTGGCTTGGAGAATTTTGAGCATTACGTTACTAGCGTGTGAGATGAGTGCAATTGTGCCATAGTGTGTCATAAAGGATCATTTAAAGGTCTGCTTTGTCTTCAAAAGTTCCCATGATACATTCCTGTTTGTCTCCTCAGAAGTGAGGGTGAGGTTGAGCACATAGTAGGTCTAAAACAAAAAGGTTTTCTTCATCAAAAAACATGGAGCTTAGGCATTTAAAAATCTGGCTGCAAACCTCAACAGATTCCATAATCTTCAAAGAACAATGCATTGTGGGGCAGAGCAGGCTGGATATTTCCCTGAAGAAGGGCTGATTGGGTGACTGCGGACAAGACTGGGAATCGCAGGACAGGAAGATGGTGGCCCTTTCCACCTTGCTCCAGGCCCCGTGGAGGTTTTCCTCTTGCCACAATATTTTCATGGCTCTCTGACTTCGTCCATGTGGTTACTTCTGCCTAGAGAGTCTTCCTTTCTCTAGAAAAATACTCATCTGTCAATGCCTAGAAGTTCCTCATTCCTTACCCAGGAGCAAAATATTTCTGATTTTCAGCTTTATCCATAAACCATTTGCAGATGAAGGCATCTAACTCAGATGATCTAACTCATCTAACTCATTGGTCTTCAATGACATCTAATGTAAGTTCATCTGATTTTGTTTCCAGTGCAGATTTTCCACAGGGGCAGCTGTGCTAAGAAGCACCCTCAAGGATGTCCAGATTGCTCAGTAGTAACTTTTTTTTTTTATCACTTTGAATAAATAAACATCAGTCTGACATTAGTCTGTGTAAGTTTGATTAACATGAGCACCTTCTCTGAAAGAGTAACCTGTTTTTGGTATTCCTGTTCTTCCTTAGGTGACATTCAGATCCTTCCATCTCAATTACAAGTGCAAGGATCTTGTCCTGTTCAGAGGAGTTTGTTTAAAGGGTTCTATGATTTGTGAGATTCCACCAAGTCCGTGTGTGACCAGTGAGCAGATGGGTCTCTCCAAGTCAATGCCAAGTCACTATGATTCCAGAAAACAGTTGGTGAAGGTGAGGGTGAGACTAAAGAAGTCCCCCTACAGTGATTCTTGGGAATCCGGGGTAAGATTGGGCTTGGTGATAAATCGTGTATTTGGGGACTTGGAGTCATGGTAACTTGTCCCTCATTGGGGGTGGGGAGGCAAGACATATCATCTGCGTCTCAGCATTTCAGGAGGGAGAAGCTGGGCACTCAGATACTTGAGCCAGGCCACCCTCTCCACTGTCCAGTGGTCGAAAGAACAAGGCAATAATGGGCTCTCGTGCTCCCTTTGAAATTTCCATAGTTTTGATCAACAAAGTCTGTCTGTAGTCATTTTCACAGGGGATTACCCAACACTTTGTTTTGTTCTTTTCTTGTTGTTGTTAAGTAGTCTTGCAAGGAACTCACAAGAGTGATCCATAGCCAATTTAGTGTGGGGAACGAGGCTACTGTGCTTGCTCTTGAAGATCCTCAATATGTGTATTGAATGTCCTCAAAAGTCCTTCTTGCCTGAAACCTTTCAATAATTAAAAAGAATTATTTTAATGTGCAATCGCTAATCTTCTTGACTTCAGAAATCCTCCTGCCTCCCCTGGAATAACACCTACTTTAGTCACAAAATTAGTGATCTACAGAAGGTAGTACAAGAAACATTTCCTCAGGCATTATGAAGTCAGATCTTGCCTGGGAGGCAGCCTGTCTCTTTAAGGTGATTTTCTTTCTTTCTCATCACATTCAAATGTTAATTATTTTTTTAAACATGACCTTTCCTAGAAAGTAGCCCCATTTGCTTATTTCAAGGAGTTTCACGGGGGTACCCTACCACTGCCCCTTGTACCACCTGGACTACTGAGTTTTCTAATGTTATCTTAAATTATTGCCAAAAATAAATATGTGTTAGCAAATGTCAGGCCCTTTAATGTGACGAAGGAAACCTTGTTCCTATATACTTCCTCCTAAATGCATTTTGCTAAAGGGCATTTAAAAAAACACATTAAACTTTATGATGACTTTAACAAACAATCAGTGATCATGATTTCAGTATAAGCAGCAGGCAGTTAAGGAGAAAGGTCAGTTCAGTCATGGCATATAGAGTTTCTGCTGACTCTCTAATGCTATAGTTAAAACATAGATTCTAAATAGTCAGGCAAGTGACTCCAAAATTAAAATAGTCCTGGCCCCTGGATGCAACTAGTAATTAACTTTTAATTTTATACAGAAGCATGTCATGCTTTTGACCCTTGACTTTATTTAGTTCTCTCTTGGCATTTCAAAAGCATGATCTGCTAAATAAGGTTGTTAAAATCAGTATTACAGAAAGAAGCAATTGCAGCAATGTGCATATGGAAATTATAGCCAGAGGGGTGCTTCCTAGAGAAACTGCCTCCATGAACTTAAATTTCTGCTAATTGCTATTACTATATTATTCAAAAATTACAAATTAGACTATTCGCAAATGGAATTATGTAAGACCTATAGGAGCAAAACAATTATTGTCTTAGAGTCATGGAATATTACAGATGAAAGGAAATTTATGAAAAATCTGTCAATAGGATCTTTTTCCTTCACAGTTGGGGAAACTGAGGCTGAGGGAAGGAGCCTGAATCATCATTCAAAGTTATCATATTAGTGAGAGGGAGCTCTGTTTTAGCACAATGGAGAGAGGGACCTGAAGGTGGGCATTTTCATTGCTGCTATTTTTCAGTTTTTTAAAAAATACTTTTAAGTTTAAATTTAACCTTTTCTTTACTACTGAATGGTGGGAGAGAAACAAGATTAAAGGGTCAATATTAAGAGTATTATCAATTATTAAGTGATCAGTGCAAAGGAACAGAGAAAAACAATGGAATGGGAAAGACTAGAGATCTCGTCAAGAAAATTAGAGATACCAAGGGAGTATTTCATGCAAACATGGATACAATAAAGTACAGAAATGGTATGGACTTAACAGAAGTAGAAGATATCAAGAAGCAGTGGCAAGAAATCACAGATGAACTATACAAAAAAGACCTTCATGACCCAGATAATCACGATGGTGTGATCACTCACCTAGAGCCAGACATCCTGGAATGTGAACTAAGTGGGCCCCAGGAAGCATCACTACAAACAAAGCTAGTGAAGGTGATGAAATTCCAGCTGAGCTATTTCAAGTCCTAAAATTTGATGCTGTGAAAGTGCTGCACTCAATATGGCAGCAAATTTGGAAAATTCAGCAGTAGCCACAGGACTGGAAAAAGTCAGCTTTCGTTCCAATCCCAAAGAAAGACAATGTCAAAGAATGCTCAAACTACCACACAATTGCACTCATCTCACACACTAGCAAAGTAATACACAAAATTCTCCAAGCTAGGCTTCAACAATATGTGAACCGAGAACTTTCAGATGCTTAAGCTGGACTTAGAAAAGGCAGAGGAACCAGAGATCAAATTGCCAGCATCTGTTGGAGCATAGAAAAACCAAGAGAATTCCAAAAAAACATCTACTTCTGCTTCATTTGAGATGCTAAAGCCTTTGCCTGTGTGAATCACAACAAACTGTGGAAAGTTCTCAAAGAGATGGGAATACCAGACCACCTTACCTGTGTCCTGAGAACCTGTATGCAGGTCAGGAAGTAACAATTAGAACCAGACATGGAACAACCAACTGGTTCCAAATCAGGAAAGGAGTACTTCAAGGCCGTATACTGTCAATCTGCTTATTTAACTTTTATGCAGAGTACACCATGCGAAATGCTGGGCAGGATGAAACACAAGCTGGAATCAAGATTGTTGAGAGAGATATCAATAACCTCAGATATGCAGATGACACTACCCTTATGGCAGAAAGCAAGGAAGAACTAAAGAGCCTCTTGATGAAAGTGAAAGAGAAGAGTGAAAAAGTTGGCTTAAAACTCAACATTCAGAAACTAAAATCATGGCATCTGGTCCCATCACTTCATGGCAAATAGGGAAACAGTCTGGAAACAGACTTTATTTTCTTGGGCTCCAAAATCACTGCATATGGTGACCACAGCCATGAAATGAAAAGATGCTTGCTCCTTGGAAGGAAAGCTATGACAAACCTCGACAGCATATTAAAAAGCAAAGATATTCCTTTGCCAACAAAGATCCGTCTAGTCAAAGCTATGTTTGTTTGTTTTTTTAATTTTTATTAGTCATGTATGTATGTGAGAGTTGGACTATAAAGAAAGCTGAGTGCCAAAGAAGTGAGCTTTCGAACGGTGGGGTTGGAGAAGACTCTTGAGAGTCCCTTGGACAGCAAGGTTATTAAACCAATCAATCCTAAAGGAAATAAATCTTGAATATTCATTGGAAGGACTGATGCTGAAGCTGAAACTTCAGTACTTTGGCCACCTGATCCACATATCTGACTCACTGAAAGAGACCCTGGTGCTGGGAAAGATTGAAGACAGGAGGAGAAGGGGACAACAGCAGATGAGAGAGATCGTTGGATGGCATCACTGACTCAAAGGACACGAGTTTGAGCAGACACTGGGAGACGGTGAAGGACAGGGAAGCCTGACGTGGGTCCGTTGGGTTGCAGAGAGTTGGAGATGGCTGAGCAACTGAACAAGAGCAACAATTAAGATTCTGGGAATAGGCCAGCCTAAGGCATGAGAACTCAGTGGGTAAGAATTTTTCACTTGTCACATCAATTTCTATTTTACTTGTTTATCACTCTGCTCAGGCTGCTGAAAGGAAATGCCGCACACTGGATGGTATAAGCAGGTGAAAGTTATTTTCTCATAGTTCTGAAGGGTGGGAGCCCAAGATCAAGGTGTTGTCAGAGCTGGCTTCTTGTGAGACATCAGTCTTCTTATAGGAGATTGTCTTCTTCTTGTGCCTCCCCTCTGACGTCTCTTCCTCTCCTTATAAAGATACCCGTCTCATTAGATCAGGGCCCCAGCTTTATGACCTCATCTAACTTGAGGTCTCTGAAGACTCTGTCTCCAAATCCAGTCACATTGCGTTTAGTACTTGAATATATGAATTTGGGGGAACATAATTCAATTGATGTCAATGTGTCCAACACATTTTGTGGAGGGCTCAAGAACGAATGAAAAAGTTGGAAAATAAGGACCTCTGTGACTCTGATCAATTTATCTTACTGTCCCGAGCTCTGGCCCCAATTTGTACTCCCGCTATATTGTGAGACCTGAAATTTCTATTTCTGCCTTGATATCTTTGAGTCTTATAGAGCCCCAAAAGTTTATCTGTGAGTTCCCTGTTCTTACCAGCTATGCTTCCCATCCAATGAGAAAGGACCCCAATCAGCTAGATATTTCATCAATCAGAGCAGCTACACTCCACTTGGTCCCCAACCTAATGGGCTTCACTTCGTGGCTGGCCTCTGAAATTATTCAAATAAATCAATCACATCCTCCTGCAGGAACAAAGGGATACTCCAACCTCTTGTTAACTTCAAATCTTGCCTCCCACAGTCCCTACAGCTTTTTACCCTGAAGTGCAACCCTCATGAGGCCCTATATGACATGTGTTGGCTCCCCTTCCCCAGGCTGTGAGTATACACAACTAACAAAATATTGTCAATCTTATCTGCCCAGTACTGGCTGTTGTTTGGGCAAAGGATCCCTCTTTCACCTATGGTGTGAATATGAGGTAATCAGAAAACCCACCCAGGAACACAAAAGCCCTTCACTTAACAGGACCCTGTCTCTGGCATGCACTAGTTGCTCTGGCCTGCCCCACAGGGGTTCATATCCCACTGCATTCTTTACAAGGGGCTTTCTAACATTTTCCTTTTGACCATGTGCAATTTTCTACATGGGAGTGTAAGTAAACACAATTTTCTCCACCTCCTGACATTTTCAGTGATGTTTTATCTGCTTTTATTGATTAGCACTCTGGGAAGCTTCCCTTAATTGGCTGTGTGTGTGTGTGTATGTGTGTGTGTTAAGAGAAAGGAAGCTAGATATAAAGAAAAGCCTATATCAGCAGCCATCCTGTTGTAATCTACCAACTAGTACATTGAGGTAAGGGATGCAGTCTTGTCTTACAAAGAGTAAAATTGTAAACCATGGATATAAATTTGGCATCTAAGATCTTTGGAATTTTTATACTTCTACCTCCAAAAACAGCTATACTCTTTTATTTTTTAAAACTGTGTTATCTATTTCAAATTGCCTTCTCCTTCTCAAAATTTCAGTTTTAAAAAGCAGGTTATATTTCAAAGTTTCATGCATAAGTTAATTTAGGGATGGCATTAGAAAGCATTTGCCTCAAAAGTCAGTCTCAGAAATGGTATGTAAGTTCATACATCAGACCTGAAAGACCTCTTTGACCAAATTATTTCACAGCTGGAAAAGATTATCTGCCATAAATCACTGCAGAAAATAATACCTATAGAATTTTTCAAATCAAACATAACATTAAAGCAATGTGTCACCCAAAACACAGCTTTCTCATTTGGGTTCAATTTTCTCACCTGAAAAACTGTGGATTAAGGAATATCATAGGTCCTTTTCAACTTGACTAAATCTAAGATTGTTGAGCATAACAAATAGTTTGCAAGATCTTAACTTTGAACTTAAGAAGACATAATGAGCATGTTTATTTCCTATTTTTCTCAATAGTTCATAAAATGACAACTAGGATAATATTACAATAAATAGATTAGAAAACAGACCATCACTAGCTGAGAGAATGTATATTACACAGAAAACAAGAGAAAGAGGAAAAAGAGGTAGGATTTCAACTACATTTAGCATAATACAAACAGGGATTTGAGAGAGGACAGAAATCCTATAGGGAAACAAGTAGGGGAAAATCATCTAAAAATTTATACAGAGCTGAAGAGGGAGATATATCTTCAACACAAGCCCATCCAGTGAAAAAAGATTCCTGCTCAAAATATCACTGTGAAATTTTAGATCAACATGGATAAATAAAAGATCCTAAAAGCTTATGTACATAGAGAAAAAAATACCAGATCATCTGCAAAGAACACAAATTTAATAATGTCTAATTTTTTGTTTACTGACTGTGAAAAAGATGTCAGTGGAGCAATATTCTCAAAATTCAGAGATAAATTATTTTTTAACCAAAAATTTTATATCTAGCCAAACTATCATCCCAATGTAAGTGGCAAAATGATAATTTCAAACATTTAGTGAACATTCTGAAGGTTAATCTCTTTAAGAATTTTCCACAGTTTGTTGTGATCCACACAGGCTTTTTGGGCTTCAAAATCACTGCAGATGATGACTTCAGCCAAGAAATTAAAAGATGCTTGCTCCTTAGAAGAAAAGCTATGTATGACCAACTTAAAAAGCAGAGATGTTACTTTGCCAACACAGGTCCATCTAGTCAAAGCTACTAGTTTTTTCAGCAGTCATGTATGGCTGTGAGAGTTGGACTATAAAGAAAGCTGAGTACTGAAGAACTGACGCTTGAACTGTGGTACTAGAGAAGACTCTTGGAAGTCCCTTGGATTGCAAAGGGATCCAACCAGTCCATCCTAAAGGAAATCAGTCCTGAATATTCATTGGAAAGACTGATGCTGAAGCTGAAACTCCAATACTTTTGCCACCTGATAAGAAGAACTGACTCATTGGAAAAGACCCTGATGCTGGGAAAGATTGAAGGCAGGAGGAGAAGGGGACAACAGAGGATGAGAAGATTGGATGGCATCACTGACTCGATGGATATGAGTTTGAGAAAGCTCCGAGAATTGGTGATGGAGAGGGAAGCCTGGCATGCTGCAGTCCATGTGGTCGCAAAGAGTCAGACACAACTGAGAGACTGAAATGAACTGAAGGTTAATGTATCCAGTCTGAGTAGGGTGTTCCACGGAAATAAATCTCAGGATATTAGCTGTGCAGAAGGCCTAGAAATTATTTGGTTTAAATCAAGTCATTATGTTCTAAAAAGAAAGTCGGTAAGAGAAAGAATGGGGTAGATCTCACGTAATAGAAAGAAACAAAGACAAATTATGATACTGTGAAGAGTTTAACATATACTGAACATATCACTTACAGTTGGTCGAGCTGAAAAAAACCTAAGACATTGCTTAATCCACATTTTTCAGATAAAAATTTGAGGCCTGGATGAGAGAGGCACTTTTTGGGTGATGTATTGCTCAAGTGTTTTATTTTATTTCATGTTTTTCAAAAATATTTTTTACTATGGTTCATGGCAATTTTTAAAAATTCTGTCTTTCCTACTAGACTCAGTCCCAGTATGGCACTTAATTATACTATACTCATGTCTTAAAGCCTGGTGTCTAGTCAGTGTCCAGAAAATAATAGGTGCTTAATAAATGTTTGAAAAAAGAATGAGGGAATGGATAATTCTGATAAAATGGCCTCAAGGAATTTTATTTCCATTTGCTAAGATTCCATGCTTACCAAGTGATCTTTAGCTTAGTATGACAGACTCAGTAGTTACTAGTTGTGTGACATTAGGTAAGTTACTAAATATCCTCTCTGTGCCTTAGATTCCTCACATGGCAAATATTCTTTTCTAACTGTGAAATAATTTGGTTAAAAATGTGTCTCAGGTTCAAAGTATGAGCTTAAACATGAGATCTAACATTGAATTGCTGCAAGGGGAATGCTTCTTAAGGACACTACCCAAAATAAAAGTAACTCGATATTCAAATGTACAAGAAACAAACAGCAGCAGCAACAACAGATATTAATAAATCTAACCAGAAAGCAGCTATGTGGAACTGCAAATGTGGCATGACATTGTGCCATTGCTAACAATGATAACAGCAACAAAAGTCCATTTTGTCTTGGATGCTAAGACCATTCTCTTTTGAGTGGCAAAGAAGTCACAACACTAAATCCCTAGAAAAAAAAGATATAATTCAGATCTCCTTTCTTGCTCACAGGAAACAATTTTTACATAGTTATATCACTGAATATCTGGATTGACTCAAGCCTTAGCCAAGTCTTGAAAGACTTAACTACTATTAACAAAATATCCTAATACTATAACTCAGAGATTTGAGAAAAATTATCTGAAGTAGTTGAAACAAGAAATAAAAGTTTAAAACATTGCTTAATTTTACAGTGAGAGAAATTTCAAACACTAAGTAAAAGAGAGGATGAAATGTGCTACATGTGAGCTAAATTTATGTCTTCCAGGACAGACTCACAGGGGACCATTTCCAGAGCTGATTGATCAAGAAAAGTGGTTAGAGTATAGTCTTCAGGGATAGAGGCATAAATTGCTATCTTTGATGAGCAGAACAGTGTGTGGAATAGGGGACCATAAGATTACCTATTTTTACTACAAGCCGTTATCTGTTACTGTTTGCTGGTGGTGTAATTGCTATTGTTCCATGAACATATGTACATACATGTGTACTTCATACATATATATTCATAAGCACATATATTATCACTAATGCTGAGACATAGCATGAAGAACTTTTGTGAATACTATATGAGAGTTTCTTCACAATCTTAATTTCTCTTACCAATACTACCTTCCTTTTCTTTAGGCAGATTTGTCACTTGAGCTTCAACCTATGCGTCTACACAACTGGCTTCCTTTCTTTTTGTGTAACTCTTATAGTCCCTCTTGCTCCCTCTGTCTCTAGTCTCACAGACCTTCTCCCTGGTTCCAGAAATTATCAAACTCACTTGTCCCAGGGTCTTTATGTTTGCTTTTCCATGTTGTTTTGGAAATGCTCACCTCAAGCCTTCTTTAGATCTGTCCACATCCTTCACGTCTCTGCTCAACATTACCTGTTCATGAAAACTTTTCTCATATGCCCAGCTGCACTGCACTCTTTAGTCACTTTCCAAGAAATGTTTTGCTATGAAATGTACCATACTCATGCGAAAGAGTGTATCCACAATGCACACATAGTATTTTAAATAATAATTATTAATCAAAATGGAATGAATTCCATACATCCCAAGTCTAACTGATTCATAAAACATTATTATACTTAGGAAGCCCTGGTAGGTCTCTAGTCATTTTTCCCTCCTTCTTTAGATTTAGCCATACTGATGACTTTTATGTAAATAATGACCATTTTCTATAGTTTTTTTTTCCCACTACCACAACCTATAAATGTACTCTTAAATACTTAACTGTTTGGTCTTGCCTATTTTTTGAACTTTACATAAGTAGAATCATTTTCTATTTCCTTTTTCATTCAATAGAATATCTTTGAGAATCATCCATATTGCTGTGTGTGGCTTGCAGTTTATTTTCACGACATGTACTATTCTAATATAGGACAATATCATAATTTATTTATTAATTTTATTCTAGATGAACACTTGGATTTTTCTCAGAGCTTTGTTATTATGAACAATGATTTTACAATTATTTTTGTACACGTTCTGGTCATGGCAAGAATTTTCTAGGATTGGAGTGGCAGCATCATGGGCCACATGCATGGTCACCTTTGGCTAATGGTTCCAAACTGCTTATTAAATTGGTTACACACATTCACACTCCCACTGGCAGTAGATAGGAACTGCTGCTCCACATCGCAGTTGACACACACCATATCAGACATTTTTAGCAACCCAGTGGATGTGAAATGATATTTTACTGTGTATTCTCATAATTTCCCATGCCCTGTAGAGAATCATCCATATTGCTGTGTGTGGCTTGCAGTTTATTTTCACGACATGTACTATTCTAATATAGGACAATATCATAATTTATTTATTAATTTTATTCTAGATGAACACTTGGATTTTTCTCAGAGCTTTGTTATTATGAACAATGATTTTACAATTATTTTTGTACACGTTCTGGTCATGGCAAGAATTTTCTAGGATTGGAGTGGCAGCATCATGGGCCACATGCATGGTCACCTTTGGCTAATGGTTCCAAACTGCTTATTAAATTGGTTACACACATTCACACTCCCACTGGCAGTAGATAGGAACTGCTGCTCCACATCGCAGTTGACACACACCATATCAGACATTTTTAGCAACCCAGTGGATGTGAAATGATATTTTACTGTGTATTCTCATAATTTCCCATGCCCTGTTACTCTGCCCTCTTTTTCTTCATAGTGTTTGTCACCAACTAGAATTACACTGTGAACAGATTCACATCTTCTCTGTTGGTTTTCCCAACAGAATATAAGTTCCATGATAAAAAGGACTGTGTCAATCTTGTTCATTGTTATACTTATACTGAACACTGGAACAAATGAAAGAGCTATTCTTGCCAGATAAACCATAAGTAGAGTCACCATTTGACTCAATAGTTAGGGAGTTTAGGATCAACAGGAATACTCTGCTATATTTAAAATGGATAACCAACAACAAGATCCTACTGAACAGCACAGGGAACTCTGCTCAATGGTATGTGACAGCCTGGATGGGAGGGGAGTTTGAGGGAGAATGGATACATGTATAGGTATGGCCGAGTCCCTCTGCTGTCCCTCTGAAACTATCACCCATAGTTAATCGGTTATACTCCAACTATAAGGAAGGTGAAAAGACAGCCTCCAGAATGGGAGAAAATAATAGCAAATGAAGCAACTGACAAACAACTAATCTCAAAAATATACAAACAACCCCTGCAGCTCAATTCCAGAAAAATAAATGACCCGATCAAAAAATGGGCCAAAGAACGAAACAGACATTTCTCCAAAGAAGACATACAGATGGCTAACAAACACATGAAAAGATGCTCAACATCACTCATTATCAGAGAAATGCAAATCAAAACCACNAACACCACACACAAAAATAAACTCAAAATGGATTAAAGATCTAAACATAATATCAGAAAATATAAAGCTCCTAGAGTAGAACATAGGCAAAACACTCTCTGACATAAATCACAGCAGGATCGTCTATGACCCACCTCCCAGAATATTGGAAATAAAAGCAAAATTAAGCAAATGGGACCTAATTAAAATTAAAAGCTTCTGCACAACAAAGGAAACTATAAGCAAGGTGGAAAGACAGCCTTCAGAATGGGAGAAAATAATAGCAAATGAAGCAATTGACAAAAAAATTAATCTCAAAAATATACAAGCAACTCCTGCAGCTCAATTTCAGAAAAATAAATGACTCAATCAAAAAAATGGGCCAAAGAACTAAACAGACATTTCTCCAAAGAAGACATACAGATGGCTAACAAACACATGAAAAGATGCTCAACATCACTCATTATCAGAGAAATGCAAATCAAAACCACAATGAGGTACCATTTCACGCCAGTCAGAATGGCTGCAATCCAAAAGTCTACAAGCAATAAATGCTGGAGAGGGTGTGGAGAAAAGGGAACCCTCTTGTACTGTTGGTGGGAATGCAAACTAGTACAGCCACTGTGGAGAACAGTGTGGTGATTCCTTAAAAAACTGGAAATAGAACTGCTATATGACCCAGCAATCCCACTTGTGGGCATACACACTGAGGAAACAAGAATTGAAAGAGACACGTGTACCCAAATGTTCATCACATCATTGTTTATAATAGCCAGGACATGGAAGCAACCTAGATGTCCATCGGCAGATGAATGGATAAGAATGCAGTGGTACAAATACACAATGGAGTATTACTCAGCCATTAAAAAGAATACATTTGAATCAGTTCTAATAAGGTGAATGAAACTGGAGCCTATTATACAGAGTGAAGTAAGCTAGAAAGAAAAACACCAACACAGTATACTAACACATATATATGGAATTTAGAAAGATGGTAATGATAACCCTGTATGCAAGACAGCAAAAGAGGCACAGATGTATAGAACAGTCTTTTGGATTCTATGAGAGAGGGCATGACATTGAAATATGTATAATATCATACAAGAAATGAATCACCAGTCCATGTTCAATGCATGATATAGAATGCTCTGGGCTGGTGCACTGGGATGACCCAGAGAGATGTTATGAGGAAGGTGGGAGGAGGGATTCAGAATTGGAAACACGTGTACACCCGTGGCGGATTCATGTTGATGTATGGCAAAACTAGCACAATATTGTAAAGTAATTAGCCTCCAATTAAAAAAAAAAAGAATAGAATAGAAAAAAAAAGAAAAATCCAAAAAAAAAGAAACCCCAAGTTGACAATCATGTATGAGCATGGGGGATGTTTGACTTGCTGACAGAGACTTGTCCTTTTAACATACACTGGAAGTATGCCATAGTCAATTCTCTCCATTTTTTGGCTCTATGTTCAGATAAGAACATGTCTTGCCTCATATCTATCTCTGTCAATCCAATAAGAGAAAAAGCCTCAGTTACTTAGACAAATTCTGGACTAGTTGAGCCTTTCTACACTGGAAAATAAGTCTTTGACCATCCTATCCTTATAATACTCTTCATAACACTTAGTAAAACCACTCTGTGATGTACTTCAGTGAAATCACCTGAACTTTCTTATTCCCTGAGCAGTGATCACTGCATTTATTGTAAGGTAAATATGCACTGAATGCAGAGTAAAGTTCATTTACCCACACAACTTACAATTTTGAAATTACATTTTTCACACTGAAAGAAATATAGTTTTCATAGCTAAAGCAATGAGGTACCTGAGTCTTGTGAAACAGATATTGAGAAACAAGGAGAGGGTGCTAGCGCTGAGAAAACTAAAAGCCTAACAGGAAAGGAAAAGAGGCAGTAGTAGCCAGAAGGTTAAAACTAAAACCATGGCTTTCAAGAATGAGGATGAATGATCATTCTCATTCATTCAGCCATTAGATAGTTATTGAGTACACACTTCTCATAATGCCTTACTACACGGATAGGTAATGCCTGTATTTAGCCTTAAGGAAAGTAGTCCAATAATAGAAGATATGTATGCAAATGACATGTTACCAAGTGGACCACACAACCAGTACTCGTATACGTGGTAATAAATTTAAAAAGTACTTCTGATTTTTTCTTCAGCAAAATAACTGTTATATCAGAAAGCTTTGTGCTAACTGGTATTTTCAGTATTGACTGAGGTAAAGATACAGCTACTTCTAAGTCACTTCAGTCGTGTCCAACTCTGTGCAAACCCATAGACGGCAGCCCACCAGGCTCCCTCATCCCTGGGATTCTCCAGACAAGAACACTGGAGTGGGTTGCCATTTCCTTCTCCAATGCATGAAAGTGAAAAGTGAAAGTGAAGTTGCTCAGCCGTGTCTGACTGTTAGTGACCCCATGGACTGCAGCCCACCAGGGTCCTCCATCCATGTGATTTTCCAGGAAGAGTACTGGAGTGGGGTGCCATTGCCTTCTCCATAGATACAGCTACTTCTCTAATTAAATCTAACTGGTTAATTTAATCATGAGAAATTTCTTCATCATACACATTCCTGAAGAAAGTACTTTTATGGATTTTTAAACTTTCTCTTTTTATCCATTTGTTTTATTGGTAAGATCTGAAATTTTGATATTTGGTTCTTGTCAATATGAAGTAAGTATTGGGTTATATAGATAATTGAACATTTCTTAATTATGGGTTAGTGCCATTTTACCAGGGACCAGCCCCGTTTGGATGCAGGGTATCTGAAGTGTGGACGGTGAGGCGAGAGAGGTATATAGATATATATTTATAGACTTGAGATATATATAGAGATAAGAAAACAGTTAAGAAAATAGAAGAGAGAAAGAGGCTGATATTCCCTGGTTTATGCAGAAAGCCAATAAAGTCCCAAGACAAGGGACTTACACCATTCACATAGGCCACAGGCACCTGCTTGAATAGTGGAGGGTGCCCACCTTGGACTCCCTCTCCCATGGGTCTTAGAAGCCCGTGCAGAGAAGTGAACACAGTGAGCCCCTGCGCTCCATGGGATCAGCCTGCAAAGGAGAGTAAGAGAGAGAAAGAAAGAAAAAGAGAATTGACACGGGGAGCCAAGCAATGATGAGGCGAGGCCCAAAACTTTATTTTTTCCAGGGAGCTTATATACCTTAAGCTGTACATAGAGAATAATGGAAAATACAAAGTCATGCAGGATCAGCAGCCCTGACCCTTATCAAGACCAGGCTTTCCCTCTGCATACCTATCTGTATACACAGGTCTTAGGTGATTTACATCATTTTATGGCCAGGAGGCCTATTAGCATTTTATGGCCCACATGAACAAATGCAATAGCTGCTTGAATGCCATTCATTTTCTATCTAGGCTTTTTCCTCTGAAATCAGTCTCTACACAAACAATTAATATCTTTTTGTATATATTGTGCTTTTTCTTTAGTCACACAAAGTTAGCATGTAAGAAATTTAAATGAAACAATACATTAAAAATAGCAAATTAAAAAATCTAAAAAGGAAGTACACCTAAAGCATGATAATTCAACACTCATTAGTGTTTCATCTTCAGTTTTGATTGACACTTGATATTTGCAAATTTTGAATCAAGCCTTGAGATCATGAAGACTATTCTGAAGAGATGTGAATTCCCTGGCAGTCCAGTGGTTAAGTTGATGCTTTCACTGCCAAGGACCCAGGTTTGATCCCTAGTCAGGGAAGTAAGATTCTGAAAGCTACTTGCTGCTGCTGCTGCGTCACTTCAGTCATGTCTGACTCTGTGTGACCCCATAGACGGCAGCCCACCAGGCTCCCCCATCCCTAGGATTCTCCAGGCAAGAATACTGGAGTGGGTTGCCATGTGAGGCCAAAAAAAAAAAAAAAAAAAAGAACTGGATGCTCTATTTCCATTGTACATTTTATCATTCCACTTCTGTGTTTGAAATCCTTAACTGGCTTCTCATAATTTTCATGATAAGTACTCTAGCTTTTTAGCATAGCATACAAAGCTCTCCGCTTACTTTTCAGCCTTAGGTTTCACCCATCCCTCCCTGGGTCATAATATATGCTTCTATAAAGTCAAATTGCTTTCCGTTTTCTACTATACAACATGCTGCTCTTAGTCTCTGCAAATTCATTCCTGTTTTTCCTAGTGGAGGCCTGCTCTTTTTCTGGTGATTAAATTCCATGAATTCCTTGACTCAGATCAGGCATCTTTATGAAGACTTCCCTAACCAAGTTCTTTCTTACGTATGTGTGTGTGTGTGTGTCTGTGTGTGTGTGTGTGTGTGTGTGTGCTGTGTTTAGTTGCTCAGTCATGTCCGACATTTTGTGACCCCATGGACTGCAGCGTGCAAGGCTCCTCTGTCCATGGGAATTCTCCAGGCAAGAATACTGGAGTGGGTTGCCATCTGTCTCTTATACACATCTAGATGTGTATAAGAGACAGCTTCTGTCTCTTATACACATCTAGATGTGTATAAGAGACAGGTGTGTGTGTGTGTGCTGTGTTTAGTTGCTCAGTCATGTCCGACATTTTGTGACCCCATGGACTGCAGCGTGCAAGGCTCCTCTGTCCATGGGAATTCTCCAGGCAAGAATACTGGAGTGGGTTGCCATGCCTCCCTCCAGGGGATCGTCCCTACCCAGGGATTGAACCCAGATCTCCCACATTGCAGGCAGATTACCGTCTGAGACACCAGGAAAGCCCAAGAATACTGGGGTGGGTACTCTATCCCTTCTCCAGGGGAACTTTTTGGCTGACACAGGAATCAAACTGGGGTCTCCTGCATTGCAAGCGGATTCTTTACAAGCTGAGCTAGCCAGGAAGCCCTCTTTCTTACCACAGTCATATAAAATCTTTTGCAATCCATTAGATTTTTAGTTGTTTGAAAGTATAATTCCTGCATTTCCAGCATAAGCACATTTCTAAGATATAATACATATACAAAGTATGCAACATATATAACGAGTGGGAAAATATTATGGTGAAAACTATTTCTGAGATAGCTAATTAAAGAATTAAAGATCATATCAGAAGACAGAAGCCAAGTTTAAAGTAGGGAAATTAGCTAGGAGAATGTTGTGTTGAGATAAAATAAGTGATAAAGGCTAAGACTAGTGTGATAGAGGTAAGAATTGAAAATCATGCTTGACAAATTAAATGGGGAGATTGGTGAATAACATTTCTAACATGATTCCCAAATTTAAGGCACTTAGTTGGAGATTAGTATTAAGACTTTGAACTAAGGTAATTAGAAGTACAAGTTCTGTAAAGAATTGAAAGTTGAGGAGATGGAGAAAAAAATGTGTTTGTGTTTTCTAGGTAAAGCTGGGAATGCTCTAATTTCTTTAATCTATGGGGGAGAGGCTGAGAAGATGAGTTCAGGGATTAAATATTTTTAAATAAATATGGCCCATATGAATATATTTAGCATAGTTTTACATGATGGGAATATATTCAAGTTAGTACAACTATGTATTTATATTTCTTTATTATATAGTTTAGTGGAAATAATCCAACTATGATTAACTGATTAATGAGCAAAGAGTTCTTCAACTATCATCAAATTTGGACATTAAGTTTTCCCAAAATAACTTGTACTTGTCAGTAATTGACACTTTTTGGACTATAAAATAGCATGTAATAATTGTAGAAAGTTTGAAAAATAAGATGGATAAATAAAACAAAGAAGAAAAGATAAGTTACCTGCAAACCCACCAGTTCAAAAACAATATGCTATTTTAGTGTGTATTTTCCAGTTTTTTTCTGTGTATATACTCCAGTGATTTTTTTTTTATAAAATAAGGGTATTTTATTATTTTATTAAATATTCTTCTAAAATAAAATTTTTGATTGTTATATACTATTGTATTATATATATATTCCATAATACATAAATTATCTAATATATTGTTGCTGCTGCTGCTAAGTCACTTCAGTCGTGTCCGACTCTGTGTGACCCCATAGACGGCAGCCCACCAGGCTCCCCCATCCCTGGGATTCTCCAGGCAAGAACACTGGAGTGGGTTGCCATTTCCTTCTCCAATGCATGAAAGAGAAAAGTGAAAGTGAAGTCGCTCAGTCTTTCCGACTGTTAGCAACCCCATGGACTGCAGCCCACCAGGCTACCCCATCCATTGGATTTTCCAGGCAAGAGTACTGGGGTGGGGTGCCATTGTTAGATGTTTAAATTATATGCTATTGTGAACAAGCTTATAATGAACCTTATTGAACAAAAATCACCCTGTGCACTTATCCAACAGTCAACATTAAAATTCACAGAGAAATGCTAGAGAAAATTCCATTAAGATCAGTAATAAGCTTGTAATAAGTAATGAGTAATAATATGACTTCCCTCATAGCTCAGTCGGTAAAGAATCTGCTTGCAATGCAGGAGACCTGGATTTGATTCTTGGGTTGGGAAGATCCCCTGGAGAAGGAAATGGCAATCCACTACAGTATTCTTGCCTGGAAAATCCCATGGACAGAGGAGCCTGGTGGGTTACAGTCCATGGGGTCGCAAAAGTCAGACACGACTTAGTGACTAAACCATTATTTGTTTAAAATTGTTCCAGATATTTTATTCAAAATAATTATGTTGGGAAAATAATAGATACTTAAAATGAAATTCAATGCTTTTAGTATATAGTCATCATCTACTGAGACATGCCAAGAGACACTGGTAGTGTGTAAGCAGCAGCTTTTAGAAGTAAATTTGGTAATGCTTGCCAAAAGTCTGAAATCACAGTTTTAGAAATTTGTTGTAAGCATAAATATGAAAAAAAATTTTAAGGTGACTAAATTTTAAAACATCTTTATATTTCATCGTATCAGTTATCAATCACTCTAATAGATATCATTATTAGATAGTTTTTTGTTTCATACACAATAGCTGACATTTGTACAAAAAGTAATTTTTATACAGAAATGTTGCAAAGTTTCAAGATGTGTANCGGATTCATGTTGATGTATGGCAAAACCAATACAATATTGTAAAGTAATTAGCCTCCAATTAAAGTAAATTTATATTTAAAAAATAAATAAATGAAAAATAAAGTGTAGCTCAGGGAAAAAAATAAAACACCAAAAGCTTCAAAATAAATAAGTAAAATAGAAAGTTTTAAAAAACAGAATGATACAAAAGGAGGAGAAAGATTTGATCATGGGCAAATACTGGAAGGCAGCAGAGATGAAGAAATTGAGTGAGAAGAAGGAAAGTTAAGTGTGCATGTGTCAGAAAAAGATGCTAGGATATTGGAGCTGAGCCATGAAGGCAGAGGAAAAGTGGCATGAGGTCACGAGTGCAACACCTCTGACTGGGGGAGTGAACGGAGTAATGACAAGGAGCTGGGCTGGAAGGCAAGGTATTAAGAAAAGGCGTTACCTTGCCCAGCCACCAGGTGGCAGGATCGGCCCAGGACAGTGTAGTTGCAACTCTGCTTTCGGAGGGGAACAATTGATGCGCATACAATATAATCAGAATGAGTGAGTACCTTGGTGTCTTTTTAAGTTGGCTGGCTGTGTGTGCTCAGTCATGTCCAACTCTTTGCAACCCAGTAGACTGGAGCCTGCCAGGCTCCTCCATCTACGGAATTTTATAGGCAAGAATACTGGAGTGGGTTGCCATTTCCTCCTTCAGGGGATCTTCCCAACCCAGGGATCAAACCTGTGACCTTTGAATATCCTTCATTGGCCAGCAGATTCTTTATCAACTGCACCACCTCGGAAGCTCCCTTGTAAATTAGGTGCTTATCATTTGGAAATCATGTGACGTCTGTAGAATCTCTGTTATGGTGACCTACACACTGAAATATTATTAGTTTGCAAATCTATGATTATAGGTGAATTTGATTTGAATTCTCCTCCTCAGCTGAGTTCCCAAAACAACCAGAGTTTGAGGACTTAAGGATTTTATTGATACAAATACATGGGTCTAATACAAAAAGTGTTCTTCCAGTTTTCTAACTATAAGACTTGATCTCACGTCTGTTACCACTGTGCCACCTGGGAAGCCCCCTACTTAAGACATTCTTCTTCAAATCCAGTTTTAAAATGGCAGTTGATAGGTTTTGCGTCCGAGTTACTTTTGACTGAATTTGATGAAGAGTTGATTATTATTTGCTTAAGCCGCGATCAAATAAAGCAACTGCCCGCAGGCTTCACAAGCAACATGCAGGTAATTAACTTTCAGAACGTTGAGACGAGTGGCGTGACTTGGCTGACGGGATGAATGGAGGATTCTCGGTGCCAAGTTTAGTACCTAATCAAACTTCACGGGTCTTTGAGTGGTGAACACAACTCTAACCCATCAGCGTTCAAAACTATTTACATTTGATAAAACACCACTTCCTCTTTCTAATGAAGAAAAAACAAACGATGTTTCAAGATTTTTCTTTTTTTTTAAGAAAAAGAAAGTGAAACGGACTTTAGATGTTAAATGCTTCTTCCTGAACAACTTAACACATAGATAGGTCAAATTAATAAGTGAAAGCAAAGGAATGGGGGATAAGGGAGGGGAGGTGGTGACAGCCATCAAGAAAGCTGAGACCTCAAGAGTTTAGGAGATTGTCTTGGTGAATTCAAAAAGTTAACAGTAAGGAACATTTTATTTCTTACGAAAAAAAACAAAACAAAACAAAAACCAGTATTGCGGAGTTAGACTTTGTCTGGATTGGGTTGGAAAGGTTTAGAACATACCAAAGGAATTTTGATTCACTTTAATCTCAGGATTCAGCCATCTTTAAATGCGGTGGAAGGAGATGAGCTCCTGCACCCCACAGACGAATCTGCTCCCCTCTCTTTGAGATCAGTCTTTGACTTTTACCCACAAAGGAGTGAAATGGACACCGGAATCAGTTCCATGCTTTCAAATATCCACTCATTTTTCTGCACTACCTTGACCCGGGGAAAGTTCTGGAGTGCATTCAAAATGGTCCCCTTTCCTTCTCTTCCTAGTGAGTCTCTAAAAGAACCACAAGTAATTTCACATCTAACCTATATCTTATTTATCTGAATTGCTGGTCTCAGCAGAGATTTATCAACAAGAGAAATTCTTTATGAGTTGAAATGCTTTCCTAATTCGTGTCTAGTATACTTCTGAAATCAAGGGGCTCTAAAAGTGCACTAATTACCCAGAAGAGTGTTGCTTGGGGTGTTTTATTACATTTACAAAATGAAATGTATACATAAAAATTAGGAGAACTGCTAGACTCAGTGTATTAACTAGGTATTACGGGCATCCTGGCTGTGCCCATGACGTCATCCAAAGTCAATCAGAAGTCTCCTAGCAACCTGCTTCCAACCTCAGTTCATAACCAGGTCGTATTTCAGGGTCTACTTCTTTCACAGAAATTGTTCATAAAACAAAATAGACTTACAATGTACATGAAGCTTATCTGATCTGACTGTTGACGTTTCATCTCATTCTCCAGGTTTTACTTTCTTCTCCCAAATAGGAAATTCTCTGAAGAAAATGGAAGATATTACTAAAAATAGAAAATCTTTTGAAATTATATCCTAGGATAATGTTAAAATCTGCGAGTTTAAGAAACTAGAGGGAGAGACCATTTCCAAGGGAAAACTATAATGTTACTGAAGGATAATATGCGTTGTTACTATTATTCTATTCAAAATGAAATAATATCAATCTCTGCATTATTTGTTTTTTGACCACAAAATAAACTGTTTTATATATATGACAAATATGATCCAAAAGGACAGAAAAAACAATCTATGTTTGGGAAAATGGAAATAGTATGGTGCATACAAAAGATAGTTACTTTACTCATAATANGTTGTTACTATTATTCTATTCAAAATGAAATAATATCAATCTCTGCATTATTTGTTTTTTGACCACAAAATAAACTGTTTTATATATATGACAAATATGATCCAAAAGGACAGAAAAAACAATCTATGTTTGGGAAAATGGAAATAGTATGGTGCATACAAAAGATAGTTACTTTACTCATAATACTGATATTAATAATTCTTGCATGACATAATCACTCTAAAATTTGCCAGGAGCTAAATAATGCCTTTTCCTAAGTGTTATCTGTTATTTTTTTCAAAAAGGACTTTTATTTATTAAAAATTTTTAAAGTTTTTTATTGAGGTAAAATACACAAGCAGAAAAGCATACATATTATAAGTATACAACCTCTGAATGTATTAAAAGTTTCCAACTTTTCTGTTCCTCCCTAAATTCAAATAGCCAAATTTGACTTAGCTGTTTGAAATAACACTTGTTAGTTTAATTTGATTTTAACAAACCAAAAATAGCATTTTAGTATCAAAGACTCTAATATTTTCAAATTTTAAGTTCTCATAATTTCTCTGTTGACTCTGGCCTTGAAAGAGGACTTAGGTAGAAATAGCTAGCTGCCTAACAACTAGGCATTCTTTCCCTTTTCCTTATTAACAAAACTTGATTTTTAGTTTACTCCAAAACACAATTTCCCTGGCTTTACTTGTAGCTAAGTGTGGCCCTCCAGTTAAGTTTTGTCTAATGAGCTATAAGTAGAAGTGTGGAAGAAACTTCCAGAAAGTTTCCTTACAAGATTTCATCTCCAAAGAGAACCCCAAGCAGCCATCACACTGGCCTTGAACTGCCTACACAAATTCTTACACCAGAGAGAAAAAGCTTCTGTAATTGAGAAGGCTGTTCTTTGGGGATTCTCTTCCAAGTATAGCCAGACTGGATTTAAAAGGCGCCTGGTGTGTTTCCAAGAAGCTATCATCTCTGTGACAGAAGAGGATCCTATACCTATTTATAAATACTACTTGTCCTGCAAGAAGTACTTTGCAGGGACTTCCCTAGTTGCGCAGTAGTTAAGGAACTGCCTGCAGAGTAGTGGACATGGGTTCAATCCCTTGACCAGGAAGATTCCACCACGCGGGGCAACTAAGCCCGTGAGCCACAACTACTGAGCCTGCGCGCTAGAGCCCTTACTCCACAACAAGCAAAGCCTCTGCAGTTAGAAGCCCTGGAACCACAGGGGAGAGTAAGCCCTGCTCGCCACAAAGAAAGCCCGCCCGCGTGCAGCAACAAAGACTCGGAGCAGCCAGAAATAATAAATAAATGAATGAGATTAGAATCCCATTTGCATACATTACTTCATTTAATCCTCCAAACAATGTCCTGAAGTAGGTATCACTGTTCCTATTGTATAGAAGAAGAAACCAAAGCAATCAGAGAGGAAAAGAGACCCCTCACACCACCCTGGAACTGTGTGGTCTGACTGTCAGTCCCACACCTGTCTGTGCCCTGAGCTCCCTCCTACACTAGGCAGACCCTCATCCCACATGTCATGCGCAAAAGGCATGAGGCCCCACTGGGACTCGCTTCACCTGGTGGCTCAGTTGGTAAAAAAAATCCGCCTGCAATGCGGGAGACCCAGGTTCGATCCCTGGGTTGGGCGGATCCCCTGGAGAAGGGAAAGGCTACCCACTCCAGTATTCTGGCCTGGAGAATTCCATGGACTGCATAGTCCTTGGGGTTGCAAAGAGTCAGACACGACTGAGCGTTGAATAGAAGATGCTGTTTATATCAACCTGGGGATTAATCATACGGGGAGAGGAGGGCTTTGACTGGCCCTGGAAGCTGATGGGCCCCTGGTGGAGTTAATGAGTGGGAAGGGATGTGGTGGCCTTCAGAGGGCCCACCGCAGCGTCTTCTCTCCTTGCAGGAGGATCTGGAAAGTTCTCATTCGACATTCAAGCAAACTTCTCTTCTGCAATGTCTATTCTTAGCATTGTCTAATAATTTAGACCAATAAAGATTAGAGCCAACACAACTCTCTTTTGAACTGTACATAATATTTTTCCATGGGGACCCAGCAAAGGATGGGATCCATGTTTAGAATTCAGAGCACCCAAATGCTGGTGTTCATGTATGTGGAAAGTGAAATAATATGAGCATCATTGACAAGCAGAATATTTGGGACAAAATAAAACCTTTCTGTTCATCCATCTATACCAAACTCCCCCGAGTTTCAAGAGTTCCTCTTGGTTTATATTGCTTCATGCTTTGCGTCAATGAGTCCTTGACTGAACGAGCTTCCTCAGCTGGTGATTCTTCCTATTTCTGTTAGCTTCCTATTGTCTCTGAAAGCACTGAAGATGCTGCAGAAGGGGAAATCTTAATCCCCAGTTTCCACATGGTGATGACAGGGAGTGCATACATGGTAACTGACTAATGAACTAAAGAGGAGAAAAACTGAGTAGCTAAGCATACCCGAGAAGCAGATGGCTGGGTATGTTTTCCAGCTCCTGGTGATTATGGGATATATGACCTTGTTTAAGTCACTGAANATCTTAATCCCCAGTTTCCACATGGTGATGACAGGGAGTGCATACATGGTAACTGACTAATGAACTAAAGAGGAGAAAAACTGAGTAGCTAAGCATACCCGAGAAGCAGATGGCTGGGTATGTTTTCCAGCTCCTGGTGATTATGGGATATATGACCTTGTTTAAGTCACTGAACCTCATCTGTAAAATGGAGATAATATCAACGCTTCCCTGAAGAGAAATAGGAAGCGGTAGACAAAGAGAAGATTCAATGATGTGAATAGAGTAGTGATGTAAATCCAGTAAACGGTAGCTCCTGCCTCTCGTTTTATTGGTTATTGCTCCAGGGGAACATGCCAGAAGGGGGCGCTGTGGAACCAGCCAGTTTCTCTAGGAAACACTGAATTCTGATTTTTTTTTTTCAAGTTAATTGTTGGAAATACTTAACTTACTCTGGTTCCTCCTTTTCCTTCTTCTCCTTCTTTTATAAGACGGAGAAAACATTCGGCACAAATCTTGGAATGAAAAATGCAAAACAACTCCTCCCTTGTCAGTGTGGGTCAGTTGGCCAATGTTCTGACGGGGAAATGTTGTGGCTGGAAGCCATCCACCCTGGCAGGGATGCTGAAAGCTTTGCCCTCAGCCGAAATGCAACCTGATTTCTCTATTTACATGACTATGAGCAGGGATGACTGACATTCATATCTGTATCTCTCACACCTGGCTCAGCACTTAGAACCTATGGCTGCTTAATAAATATTTGTGGAAGCAATGAATGGAAACAGTGAGTTAAGCAAGCCATCCAAGTTGTCCAAGAACTCACGTCATCCTTTTCAATCCTGCTCTTTGCCCTTAATCAGCAAGGGGTTTTAGGGGAATAGAGATGCTCTCACTAAAATTAAGCCAGTGTTTCCCCATGAGTTACAAGAAGCTTCCAGCTCTCAAGTTGGATTATTATGAAACCTTCCTAGGAAAGGAAAAGAAAAAAAAAAAAAGGAGAGTAGTAAGAAATGAAAAATAAAGGGGTGCCTTAACCTGGCTGGCTGGCCTGTTGGGCAGGGACTGGGCAGTTGGCAGAGGGCTTCCAACCTGGCCCAGAAGCCTCACTGGGTCAGAGGAAAGGACTCTGAGCTTGCAAGGAGCTCTCCGTCATATGCTTCCCCATCCCTTCAGTTTATTTATCATATCCACGTGCTTTAGTGCACGCTTAGCTTCCATCATCACAAAAACCCGCTACCACCGTTGGTCTCAGAGGTGACATTCTACCTGGCGTAGTGCTAAAGGGCAGGATGGAGAAAAATGCAAGCACAACTCTCCAGGTTCCTGGAAGTCATGCTGTGATCCTCTTCAATCTGCTGTGCTTGCGATGTAAGAAAAGAAAATGTCCTAAGAATCAGGAAGTTTCCAAAAGAAGAAGTCTGGGGCTTCTAGCGCCTGTTTGTTCCCATCACCTCCTCTCTGACTTCCGAATAATCTTTTATCCTGTGTGTCCCCCCAGCCCAGACCACCATGGCATGGGTTGCCATTAATATGTCATTTCCCTTTCCTGTTATCACAATATAAAGGACCTTCACGTTGACCTTCCTATCAAAACATCCTTTGTTTAGAATGAAAAGCTATTCACTGTTATAGCCTTATCTATAGGGTTTAGCCAGAGGATCAAATCCAAAGAGCAGAATTCGTTTACTTTGTATTAAATGAGCTCAGTTGAGAAGTCTCAATTTTGGCAGAAAGGTGCATTAATCACAAGGAAAAGAACAGATCTTGCTTTTCACAGCTTCTGGTTTACTTTCAATACAGTGACACAGTGAGGCTTTTGTTCCTGAAAAGTAGCACCGTATTTAAATACAGTAAATATAACAAAATTGCCTTCTTAAAATTACACAAGAGTTCCTCCAGCCCAGGATGCCCATAATGACCTCAGTGTTGCACGACTAACTTTACGGCTTCAAAAAAGGCTCTAAATTAGTTTGGACAGATGGGTTTTATCCCGAGGAAATCAATGAGTTTTTGTGAGTCTGACTTAATTTTTATGCAGCTAGCACTTTGAGATGAAATTAAAATATGTATGAAAAACATATTAAAGTTTCCCTTGGGTCTGTCGTTGTTTGTACATTTACAAGGTGTTAAAGAGATGATTTAAAAACTAACTCTATGAGGGATCAATGCAAGCAGACCATGATTTATGGTCTTTCATGACATTTTTGACACTTTCAGCCTAATGTCTTGTGCGTGTTGAACCACTAATTATCTTTTAATTCATAAGGGCTTCGTGGTATTTTATAAGTGTAATATAATATATAGGGTTGGATCACATAGAAAAGCTCAGAGAACATGCTTTACACGTTTGGTGGAGTGGGGAACATGTGTAAGCAAATTTGGGCCGAACTCAGTTGAAATGGCTTCTTCATAACGCTGTAAAACTGAATCATTGTTTTTACCTGCCCAGCTCTAGATAAATCACAGGTTTACTTTCTTACAGTAGGTGCAGGGTTAAGGCCAGAGTGAATTAGGAATCATATTTTCTAATACAAACCAAGTGATTAAGCAGTACCTGGAATACAGTAGGCACCCAATAAATAATGATTGAATGAATAAATAATTGAGTGGTAACTGAACCAGTTGTATTTGATTCTAGTTTTCCTATCTCATTTCAAATCAGATTATTCCACAAGGTTCATTTAGTGAAATGATAAATATTTACCAAGCATCCCCTATGGACCAGACTGTTTCTGGGCATTGTGTGAGACATGAAAGGCATGGTCCAGCTGACAGGGAGCTCATAGACTAACGGCATAAAACACTATGTCACAGTAATGCTGCCTCTGAAAGGGGGTAGGGCTCAGTGATTGGAAGTGAAGTTTCAACTGAGACTTGAAGCCAGAGAGACCGTGTGTGTAGTATTATTTTTATTCCCATTTTACAGACAAATAAACTGAGGCACAATGACATGATATTGGTTTCCTAAACTTATGCAGCTGGAAGGTAACAGTGCTGTTTCAACATTTGAGATCTGGCTAGTGAGACAATTTGGGAGAAAATAAAATCATAACTGGGAAGATCATGAGCACAAAATGCTTAACAATTACCCCTGCCTCATGTACAAAGGTGAGTTCTTAAAATCACTGCCAGGTCCTTGGTCCTGAAATGACTGGAAACCTATATTACAGATGATACAACTGAGGCCTGGAGCGGAGTTATTGGCTACAAAACTCATAAGAGGCTAAGGCTGGCAGGCTGACTGCAGCCCACATTCTTACCCCAACCTGGAACAGCCTTGATACTCTTCTGTATGAAGCCAGTAGAGACTATGTAGGGGCCGAGGGCACTCACAAAGAGCCACAGGGTGCCCTGGTCCCAGGAAACCACAGCCTAGCAGGGGGAGGAAAACGAGCCCAAGTCAGCTCAGGACAGGGTGGATGGTGCATCAGGAGACAGGGCAGGGCAGGTGCTGCTGATACAAAAGACCGCGGGTCCAGACTGTGGGAAAGAGAGAATCATAGACAATATGGATTTAAGGAGCCATGTATCAAGATGCTTGCATGATAATCGTAGTAATCCAACTGATGGTGACTGCTATTTGCCTCATGCACGAGGGGCTGGGGGTGCCACTGCAGTGCAATAGGACCTCAGTCACCCCGTTTCTCTGTCCTCCCTTCTCTGCTCTCCTTGGCATGTTTGGGTTTTCCTGTAAGATGTTATGGGAAAACCCAAACAAACTTGTTGGCCAGCCCAATAGCTTTCTTGCTCGTGGTTGCAGGAGGGCTGCTGTACATCCAGGCGTCACAGTCACAGTTCATTCAGGGAGAAGGTTGAAATATGAAACAAGAAGAGGCAGCTGCCACACCGGGAAAGCACCCATTGCACCAAGTCATATTTCTTTGGTCAAACTGTGTCATTTGGCCAAGCCCAAGGGCACAAAGGAAAAAATGAATAAAGCATATGGAAGTTGGTGGATCATATTAAGTCTCCACCCACAGAGTTTGAGTTTCAGTTTGCTTCACATTTTTAGCTGGATATACTGAACAAAACTGAAGTTCTGTTGATACGGAAGAACGGAGAAAGAATATGGGATAGGCAATGAGTAATCTTGGCCATAGGCCACAAAGGTGAAATAGGAGCAGGACGGACAAGAGACAAAGGAGGAAGTGCATTTCAGGCAGAAATGAAGCATGGTAGAAGAGCAGGTGTGTGTAGACAAAAGCTAGATATCTCTGTGCACCAGAGCTAGAGTGTATGGAACTAATAAGTGGGAATTAGGACTGGAAAGGTATATTGGAATGAAATCACAGACAACCTTGCCTTGATCACCTGCTTGCAAGCTAGACTTTAATCCAGAGGTAGCAAGAGTACATTGATAGATTTTTTTTAAACATCTTTATTGAGATAAAATTGATGTACAACATACTGACATTTTTAAAGTGTACAATTTGCTAATTGTTAACTTACGAATACACACACAAAATCAACACCACAATTAGGATAATGAATATTTACATTATCCCTCAACTTTTTTCATGCTCCTTCCCAATCCATCTCTCCCTCCGCCCCTGTCTCCTGGCAATCACTTAGCTTTCCCTCACTGTAGATGGATTTGCATCTACTAGAGTTTTTGAGTCATCCGTATTGTTGCATGAATCAATAGTTTGCTTCTTTTTATCACAGGGCATTATTGTTTATCCATTAACTTGTTCCTGGACACTTGGATCAATTTCAGTTTCTATTATAATTAAGTTTCTGTGAATATTCACGTGCAAGTGTTTGTGTAGACACATACCTTCATGGGTGTGTGAGAGTGAAAATATTATTTGCTCAATAGTGCCTGACTCTTTGTGACCCATGGACTGTAATCCACCAGGCTCCTCTGTCCATGGAATTTCCCAGGCAAGAATACTGGACTGGCTTGCATTTTCCTTCTCCAAGGGATCTTCCTGACCCAGGGATCAAACCCAGGTCCCCTGCACTGCAGGCGGACGCTTTACCAACCAGGGTGTAGTGGCTTCTTACTGTGGTTTTAACTGGAAACACCCTAGTACCTAACGATGCCAAGCATCTTTTCACGTATTCATTGATCAAAATCGGTTGTTCTGAAATCTCTGCTGTGTTTCACTGATCTCTATGTTTATATATTTGTTAATATCAAACTATCTTGATTACAGTGGGTTTGGGTTAAACCTTAAAATCAGGCAGAGTAAGTCTTCCAAGTTTTCTTCAGTTGTCATAGGTCCTTGGCATTTTCATACAAATTTTAGAGTCGGCTTGCCTGTCAATTTCTATTTTTAAAGTCTACTGGGATTTTGATCGAGGTTGTGTTGAATTTATAGATCAATGGAGACTTGTTATCTTAGTAATAGATATAAGAATCTATGAACTATCTATGATGGCTATCTATAACAGTAATCATCAATGAATAATAATCTATGAAGTTACCTATGAACATAATCTATTTCTCTATTTAGTTAGGTCTTTACTTCTTCTCAGCAACATTTTAGCTTTTAGTGTAGACGTCTTGGACACCTTTCACTTCATTTATTCCCAAGTATGCAAGTGTGGACAAATTTTGAGCAGGAGAGAAAACAAGCTGTATAGGCAGAGGAAGATCGAATGAATTAGAAAAAGAGGAGGTAAGAGGCTATAGCAATAGTCCACGTGAGAAGTCCAACTGAAAGAAGAAAGTAGGTGGATATCCAGTGACGATAAATATTGACCTTTGTGAAGACTGTGATTTTGGAAGATGGTGGCAATAAGAAATGTCATCTTAGAACTGCCAGGAAAGCGGAGAGTTGACAGCATGCAGAAGCCCCAAGTGAAAGACAAACTTCAGAATACTGAATGTTACCAACCTCCAAATTCAGTCCTTCACAAATGGGTCTCCGTGTGGTGCAGACAAGCGGTTTCTTAAATGCGTTGCCTTCAAGATGACTTCTAAGGAAAAGATGATTTTCTCCTTCTTAAGACTACTGTTTATACGACTAGATCAGGGTATCTGATATTTGAATCAGCAATTTCAGAACAAATGGAAGCCTTGGAGACCACCCAGGCCACCCTTTTCTATTTGTGTTTTTATCTATCTATTTATAGAAGCCTTGGTCTATGCACAATACCCAAGTTTGCATCGAAGAATATGTGTATGTTCTCATAGACATTGATATGCATATCCTGAGATGAAGTGAAGTGAAAGTTGCTTGGTAGTGTCGACTCTTTGCAATCCTATGGACTGTAACCCACTAGGCTCCTCTGTCTGTGGACTTCTCCAGCAAGAATACTGCAGTGGGTTGCCATGCCCTCTTCCAGGGGATTTTCCCAAGCCAAGGACTGGGAAACCCTACATTGCAGGCATATTCTTTACCATCTGAGCCACCAGGGAAGCCCATCCTGAGATGACTATATGTATTAATATGCATGCTGATACACATATCCTTAGATTAATGTGTATGTGTACTAATATACAAATTCTTAAATATATGTGTGTATGTCACTTCAGACCATAATCAAGGTGAGCTGAACCAATTCATGCTTCTAGAGGAAGATGGAAACAGGAAGTAACCCCTAGGGAGGGATGAGAAACAAACACATATTTAGCTTTTCCTGTATGCCAGGCACTGTACTAACTGGTTATGTGATTATACAACTGAATAATCATATGTCTAAGGTACTAGGTAGATATTAGTACCCTCTTTTAACAGTTGAGGAAACAGGCTGACAAAAGTTAAATCACTCCCGCAAGGTTCTAGTCAGTGGCAGGTCCTAGGACAGCAAAATCCATGGAAGGCCTTGCTGGAAATGAGCGCTGACGAGAACAGAATGGAAAATTACCGCGGC
The DNA here is from genome assembly GCA_006410675.1 of Oreotragus oreotragus. Classification (NCBI taxonomy): domain Eukaryota; kingdom Metazoa; phylum Chordata; class Mammalia; order Artiodactyla; family Bovidae; genus Oreotragus; species Oreotragus oreotragus. Next base: position 254,919 of record SJYX01009579.1, on the reverse strand, counting down.
TTTGTATTTAATAACAAAAATCCCCAAGACAAGTTCATCTAGCCAATATCACGCCTAGGGCATTTTTATTTTTATTTACCCACATGGAAAGAGATGCAAATGAGTAGCATACCTGCATTTATATTTGATTGCTTTCTAGTTAAAGTAAGTCATTAAACTGTTTACTCACATTTATGAGGCCAGGATTTGAATTTTTATGTATTCCAGTTAAACGGAGAGCTTTTTCCCAACATTGTGAGCTCTGTGACAACAGAGACCTGGGATCACCCCTGTTTCTGCAGAGTAGGGGGGCAGACCGTTACACATTCACTTCTGTCAGATTCGGACACACTTCTGCTTGGTTCTATGCCACCAACACAAATATAGGGCGTCTTCCTCCTTTTCTTAACACCACAGACACGCAGAGTAAGCTGACCTGTGTCACAGGTACAAACTGGTTCTAAAAGGCTGTCATCAAGGTGAGGTTAATTGCCCCCCCAAACCAGGAAAGTAATAACATCTTTGATAGCTACTGTTCATTGAGTCTTTTAATCTATTAGGCACTCTGCTAGGCACTTGACACGCGGAATCTACATTTTTTCCCCCTTAAATAAGTCTACTTCTCCTACTGGAAACATTTTCTGCATTCCAGTCATTTCCCTCAATGCCCTGTTCTTCAGGGCTCACTCCCCTGGGGAAGTCTTCTTGACCTCAGGCTGCGGTAGGTCTTCCCTATTTTTCTACAACTTCTCATAAGTTCCCTATTGCAATACTCTGTCTCAGTGCTCAAATAACCTGCAAGTACACATAACTTTAAAGGCCATGAGACTGTAGGCTCTGTGAGATCAGAGACTGTATCTGTATTATTAAACAATTATCTATACGAATATTTTACCTCCAATGCCTATTTTATGCCCAACTCTGGTGACTTGAAGATGCTTAATACTTATCAATTGAAAACAGTGGGTATGATAAGCATTCCCATCTGATGGATGAAGAAATTGCATCTCAGCAGAGTTAAATCACCTCAGAAATATTCAGCTACTAAATGTCAGAGACAGAATCAGAAACAAGTGTGTCTAAAAACTTCTTCAGTTATATTGCAGTGCCTCAAGAAGTTGTCATGCCTTCTCTTAGGATATAATCTGGCCCCAGCCTAAATCTCTCTTTAATTAATTAACCTTTCTTGTACTTGTTTCTTTCATGTTTTTCTAGGCAGATCCAAGAGAATTGGCTTCCCTGGTGGCTCAGTGGTAAACATGGGCTTGATCCCTGGGTTGAGAAGATCGCCTAGAGAAAGACATGGCAAGCCTGTCCGGTATTTTTGCCTGGGAAATCCCATGGACAGAGGAGCCTGGAGGGCTACAGTCCACAGGGTCACAAAAGAGTCAGACACCACTTAGTGACTAAGCAACAACAACGGCAACGTCCAAGAGAATTGCTTTCTCTTATCCTCATTTCACTGGAANGGCAAGCCTGTCCGGTATTTTTGCCTGGGAAATCCCATGGACAGAGGAGCCTGGAGGGCTACAGTCCACAGGGTCACAAAAGAGTCAGACACCACTTAGTGACTAAGCAACAACAACGGCAACGTCCAAGAGAATTGCTTTCTCTTATCCTCATTTCACTGGAAAACAAACACTGTTCTATCATTGTCTCCATCTCTTGAGAACCAGAACGCTCTGAGCCGGAGGAGATCTGATCCACATGTTCAGTTTCCCTGTTCAGAGGCAAAGATGTCTTTCCAAAGCTCACCAGCTCCTTCATAGCAAGGGCAAAACTAACACCAAGTTTTTGGTTCTAACATTTTACCATTCTTCTTAGTGATCAGCTAGCCTTTTCAGAGCTGAAATGAAATGTGTACTTGTGTGTGTGCACGCGCGCGCATGCGTTATTGCTCTTTGCTCTAAGAAAGGGAGCAGTAATGGCGAGTGATGGAGAAGGAGCGATAAAGCTACACTCTTCACACAACTGTGTCTCCTACCAAAGCACATCCATTCTCGCTACATGGTCCACGGCTGTCCCTTTTCCCTTTGTATTTGCTCATTCCGTCTTCACCTTTCGGGATGCCTTCCTTTCCCATTTTCTAGCGCCTCTTCCAAGCTCTAGTCCAAGTGCACTCCACCGCGAAACCCATCCTCAGTTTACCCAGGGAGGATGGCTCATTTCCTCCCCTGGATTCTGCCTCCGCTTGGTTTGAAATTCTCTTGCCATGTCTGCCTTATATTGGGGTTACATAGAAAACCTCTCTAAAAGCTGTCACCACCAGGAAGACCAGGGCTTGTGATTTACCTCTAGAGTGCCCACAGCACTGAGCACACAGTAGGAGCTCCATCTACAACGTGAATTCAGCTACATGCCTCATGACAGAAGACAGTTGCTACAACTTCCTAACTCTTGTAAGCAGACTTTGAAACAGAATTCAGGACAAATTATGGGACAACAGGAGGTTGTTTTTTGGAAGGTATTTCATTCTAGTCACTAGAATCACTGTGCTGTACCGTGCTTAGCTGCTCAGTCGTGTCCGACTTTTCGAGCCCATAGACTGCAGACCAACAGGTTCCTCTATCCATGGAAGCACTAACTAATCTTCGACATTGTGTTGGCTGACAAGACAAGAATACTGGAGTGGGTTGCCATGCCCTCCTCCAAGGAATCTTCCCAATCCAGGGATTGTTCTCAGGTCTCCCACATTGTAGGCAGATTCTTTACCATCTGAGACACCAGGCAAGCCCACTGGAATCACTAGTCCAGGGATTATACTATTGCAAAAGTAAGCTATCCAAAGAATAGCCAAATTCTACTACGTGAACTTAAAAATGGATTGTGGGAAAAATTTTTTGAAATTTCTTGGTTACTCCAAGGGTGAACTTAGCGTTTGACCAGCCTCTTTCTTCACTCTGTCTACTCTATTTCTGGATGTCAGTCTGTCACTGAGACCTCAGGGTCAGCATTTCAGTACAAAGGCTTTGGCCTCACTTTTCCTGTATCCCCCATGAGGCCTCTGGCACCATCTTGCTGTCAAACCTATGCTTCTGCAATTCAAAGCAGCAGAACCCAACCTCAGGTTGTGTACAGTAGTCACTATTCAACTAAATGAAACCATCCCAGATTTCAAACAAGATAAAGCCACCCATCCAGGGTAGGTACAAATTCTGACAGGAAAGGAAATCTGCTTTTATTTAGAGGGTATTTTGTCTTGTCAGCCAACACAATGTCTAAGATTAGTTAGTGCTTATTTCTATGGACACTTTGATAATTTGGTCACACACCCCCCCATGCCACTCTCAATTCAGAGAAAGATTTGGGGAACCCTGAAGCTGGGCAGGATGGAATTGTAAAGACTGAACCTAGAACCAAGATAAGGGAGCTTAGGATGGTAAAAATCAAACAAAAAAGAATAAAGTTTGTTTCAGAGAAAGGCAAGTATCATATGATATCACTTCTATATGGATTCCAAATAAAAAAAAAAGTACAAGTGAATTTATCTATAAACAGAAATAGAGTTACAGATGTAGAAAGCAAGCTCAGACATACCAGGGGATGAGGAGGGGAGGAAGGATAAAATGGGAGATTGAGATTGACAAACACACTTTATACAAAACAGGTAACTATATACACAAAACAGGTAACTAATAAGGACCTACTGTATGATGCAGGGAACTCTGTGCAGTACTCTGTAATGACTTCTATGGGAAAAGAATCTCAAAAAGAGTGGATATTTGTTTATGTATAACTAATTCACTTTGCTCTACACCCGAAACTAACACATTGTAAATCAACTATATTCCAATAAAAAAAATTTTTTAAAGAATATGAAGAAAAGAATGAGTCTGTGTCTATGTGGGAAGTCAACCTTCTCACAGTCAGTAACACTCCATTTTCTCAGTTTCCTCTGTGTCTTGAAAAATCCACACACTGGTTTGAAACACAGGATTCCTTTGCATTCCTACTAGCCTTGATGGCTCTTTAGCTTTCTTTCTGTTGCTTGAAAATACCATGTCTCCCCCTTCCCTTGCTCCAGAGCCTTTGCACTTGCCTCTTTCTCTTCTTGAAATGCTCTTCTTAGCTTGTTTCCTTTCCCAACCTTCATTTTCCTGGTCAACTCCTCCTCATTGATCATATTTCCAGCTCTGTTCACATGTCATATCTTTTATTGGGAGAAATCTCACTGCCCTCAACAATTGTGCATGAGATTTGATCTCTGAGTTGGACATGTCTGCTTCTATGACAAGAGCTTCCTCTACTTCTACAGCAGAGCTGTGGTCACAATCATATATATATTGGTATGTAGTTACTTAAGCAATTATTTGGGGCTTCCCCAGTGGCTCAAAGATAAAGAACTTGTCTCAGGAGCAGGAGCCTCAGGAGACCTGGGTTGGAAAGATCCCCTGGAGGAGGGCGCAGCAATACACTCTAGGATTCTTGCCTGGAGAATACCATGGACAGAGGAGCCTGGCAGGCTGGAGTCTCAAAGAGTCAGACATGACTGAAGTGATGTAGCACACGCACATGCACAAGCAATTGTTTGATTAATGTCTCTTCTCCCTATAGGGTGAGCTCTGTGAGGGCATGGGCTAGGTATGTCTTGCTTAGAATTGTTTTGCCCATGCCTAGCAAAGTGTCTGGCACAAATTTTAAATTGTTGCAGAGTGTTGTCAGTTTTGCAAAGGACCCCATTCAAGAATAAACTGTGAATCCGGTCCTAAAACTCTCCCAGAGAAACACTAAATCACCAGCGCTTATGTGCATTCACGCCCCGAGTCTGGATTTCCCCAGAATCCCCGAATCCAGCTTGATGTGTGCTCAGCCTCTCTCATTTCCTTCAGTGAGTTTAAGCCATAGTGTGCTCTGTGGTTTAATTTCCTCTTTCAAAAGCAGGTACTATAACAAAATATCAAGAGCCATGGCTGGGCCATAGACTAGCACACACTCGCCAGCACCATCCTTGGAAGGCTAGCCACAGACATGGGAGATTATTAACACAATAAACCATAATTCTGCAAATTTGTACTTTGGGACCTTTTTATTGCCTGGTTGGGGACTATTTAATCTATGGCTTGACTCCTTGGTTACTGGATTACTTGGTTACTAAGTAACCAGGTAATTGACACATGAACCACAGGGATTTACAAAAGATGGTGTATCCAATATTAATTTTTATGAACTTTGTAAAAATTCTAGTTACATATTTAGAGTTTTAATAAGGTTTATGGCATTTTAATATCCACATTCCATATCATAACCCATTTCCTAACAGGTTTAGGTTTTCTCATAATACTGGCTCTAAGAAAGCCTCTTTTTGAATTTTTGCTTTTATTGATCATTTTTAAAAAACTTCCTGGCACCACATAAATGGTTCTAAAGTTAAAATACCTGAAAATGTCTCCAGGAAGCATATGTATATTCTAGGCCTTGCTATCTTGTGAAATTTTCGTTTATAATATGGTGAGAAGAAGGGGTTTAAACTTGAATGTTAAAGACTTTCGAGACCAGTCTGTAAATTTCTCCTTCACCATTTGCTGGTCATACAATCGATCTGGCCATACAATATCATCTCTGAGTCTCCATATCCCTTCAAATGATAAAACTTCCTTCATTTGCAGGGAGATGCTGTGCGTAAGTGAAATAATATGTGAAGGAATTTTACAACCTATAAAATGTCATATACAGGTTTTATTATTAATAATAATATCATGGAAATGTTCTACTATTCTTATTAAAGCATTCTTACAGCTTTGTCTTTGATCCCCTATATACTATAATTTCAGTAACAGCCTTATAACTACTTTACGGTAAATACCAATTTCCTAAAATACAATTTTGTTTAAGTACTTTCTTCTAAATCCTCAGTTGGAACTCAATAAGACGGGAAGTGGCAATCTTAATGGTTTTGACTTCACTGTGCTCACCCCTAGCCTTGGCTGGTGAATGCAGATCAAATTCTAATCACTGGCATATCTTCACCTTCCCAGCATCAGCACAGAGGTGGTAGGTAGCCATTCCAAGGTTATTCCTTTTTCAGTGCTGGCACAAAAACCCTCTGGGGACACAGTTAGGAGCGGCCAGTTCTCCAAAACCACAGGTCTTCCCTTCCCACTCCATTGCTTTTTAAGAGATACGAGGACATCTGTTAGCAGGAATTAAAAAGAAAGTTTGGCTCTTAAAAGCACCAATTCACCCCAAGCTCAAATTTGTATCGACAAGTTGGATTTTTCACCAGGGTAAGCACCCAGCTGTGCATATTTCCCTCTCAGGAAGGTTGTGGAACTTTAGCAATGTGAGCCTTCAGTATCTACAGTGAATAGCACCATTTTTAGAGGCCTCTTTGCAGGCACTGGCTGACTTGTCTTTCAGCAGGCAGCCTGCTTACAGCGTATACTACCTGGGAAGAGACCTCTCCTCTTGTGATTCTCCCAAGCGTGATAAAGAGCAAATGAGAGCTAATGTTTGAATGGTTGATATCTCTCTCTAAGGTAATGTACATTTATTTTATTTACTTCTCTTCTAATAATCCTATATTTTTAGATAAATCCTGTCTCTTATACACATCTAGATGTGTATAAGAGACAGGTGTATAACAGTGGGAACGTGCTGTACAGCACAGGGAGGCCAGCTCCGAGCTGTGATAACCCAGAGGGATGGGGTGGGGGGAGGGCGGGCGGTCCAAGAGGGATGTATATGTATACATAAAGCAGGTTCTCACCATTGTACAGCAGAAACGAACACAATACTATATAGCAAATATACTCCAATTAAAAGAAACGACAATAATAAAATACTTTTTTCTCTATCCAAATCCAATTGAAAATATCTTGCAAACCCCTGGCTGCTATTTAAATTTATGCTTCCTTTCCACCCCCTGCCTCCCTTCTTAGATGACAAAGGAGCTTCACAAAATAAAGCATTTTTTTCCTAAATGAAGTAATTCCACCACTGTGATGCCACCTCCACTAAGCAGCTCTGCTGTAGAGTTAGATCCTATCAGCCTTTCACATTCACCTACTAATTTGGAAGTTTATATAATGCCAGAGAAAAATGTCCTCTCTGAGAAGGCTTGGCAGAAAGAAGGGGGTTTTAGGTTAGAAGAGAAAAGGAGAGACAGATTCTCTCAGAGGTATCTCAGTTCTGATAGCGACAACAGCATCACACAGTAAGTCAGAGTGATCTGATTTTGCCACGTCAATTTTTAAAAACTGATTTAAAAAATTACATGATGAGCAGCATGTAAGAAGACTACCCTTAAACAGAGCTTTTATCCCAGTGTTTCCCATTTACTGGGAGAGACATTCTCCCTGCACCTCCCCTCTAGCAGCTTTGCACTATTAATGCAATGGGAAGAATGCAGCATATTACGGCACGAAAAGCAGAGAGGAGACCGAGGAGCCCCGACCCCCCCGGCACTTTTTGAAGAATGCATGCCCACTTCTGAGCAATGGACTGCCTCCCCCAGCAAAGTGCTTGGACTTGGAATCTTCAGTGAAACAGCGTTCCTGGGGCTAGGAGAGAAGTGATGAACCCCTGAAATATCCTCAGAGGTTCAGGGCCACAGGTGAGCCCAAGTGAGCGTTTCTCATACCATGAGCTGACCTTGTTCTCCAGAGACCCTGCAGGCTTGCCGAGGAGTGTTGGTCCCATGCTCTTCCAGCTGCCTGAATAACAGATGAGCTATATAATAGGGAACACGTGTAGGAATTTTTATATTTTACAAAGTGCTTTTACATAGTCATTACAAGCGAGGCCTCTCCAAGAGAAGCTAGTTGCCTTCTGATTTCTGAGGCTTCAACGATATTTAAAAATGTATAACTCCTAAAATAATTGCAATTATTATACATAACATATTTTATGTTATAATTTGTATAAATATAGCATATAATTATTTAACATATTTTTTGTTTACCTTTAATAAATTAGAACCTTTATGACACACATGTGCCATCACCACCACCAGAAATCATTTCTGATTGTGTTGATGAGAAGAAAAATATCAAAATAATAAAAATAATCATTTATAAATCTTTATAGGCAGTATGGTTCAGTAATGGGGCACACATTTCAGTTGTAAGCTCACTGGATTTTTCTTTCCAACCTATATTAGCCTATTTTCATGACTGTGGGTACAAATTGAGAGTCTTCTAGAATGTGAGGCAACATACCATGCAAAGGTCTCTGTTTTCCACTATAATAGGCCAGTTCTGAGATGGCCATCCTTCAAAGGTACCAGGAGGAACTTCCTGCTCTGTTAAACATCACAGATCTTATTTTGGTGATACCATCATGGTTTAATATTCTTAAACATATGGCCTCATGTTTAAATAGGGAGAAATATTACCTCAAGCAGCAGTCTTGATATACATGGCTTCATTAGCTCTTTGATGGAGTGATGGTCATGGGCAGTGGAAAGAATCAGTGTCTAACACTGAGTGTCATTTTCAGAGACGTTCTGATACCTTAGCCTCTGTATAACAGCCTGTATGCTTTGGGCACTGTAAGTTGAGAAATTACGGTGCCCTCATCTTTCCCTTTCTAAATTATGTACCCTTTGGATGTAATCACAATACTGTTGATTGAGACTTCAAATAATCCAGGTAGATATCAGAGACAATTTTCTTTGTCAAAGATAGCTGTTGTTTAGTCGCTAAGTCACATCCAACTCTTTGCGACCCCAGGGACTATAGCCTGCCAGGCTCCTCTGTCCATGAGATTTCCCAGGCAAGAATACTAGAGAGAGTTGCCATTTCCTCCTTCAGCGGATCTTCCCAACCCAGGGATTGAGCCTGTGTCTCCTGTGTTAGCAGGATTCTTTATCACTGCGCCACCAGTGAAGTCCCCTCTCAAAGACAAATGCAACTTCCTAAATGCCCTACTTAGTGGCTGAGATCCATACTCTTTAAAGAGTTAAGAATTCTTGCAATCCCAAAAGAATTCAGACGATTGTTCTACCAGTCACTACAGCTGTGAGTCAAAGAAACCTTTTTCCAAACTACCTTAAACAAAAAGGAAATTATCTCACTGAACAGAAAATCAAGAGGTGTAGTGAGCTATAATCAGAGTACAATTAGGGTTCCAGCTCCGTTCTTCAGCGGTTTTATTGGCAACACCTCTTTTCTGTGCCAGCTTTTAGTTGGGAGCTAATTCAGCATTGGCCTCCCACATTTCTGCACATCTTGCAAGCAGAAGCACTAACTCTACTCTGGATTACCTTTACAAGGATGTCTGTTATAGCAAATATCTTTGGGAGGGAGAGATAGTGTTTTCTTTCCCTCTGGAAATGAGGGCAGGTGTGTGAACTGTCCATCACAGAAGATGTAGATACCCTAAACTCAGAATTCCCAATGTGCACACATATCCTGTGGCCCTTTTTGCATCAGCCTGAAGGAATGTGGCTCAGGGACCAGACCTATATATGCTGACATTCAAGCTATTTGTTGTGCCATGAGTATAAAGTCCTCGTATCTGAGCCAGGAGTCTTGTGTCTTCTTCCAGCATCCAGGAAACTGTAGCAGTCTAATTTTTTAGCTTGCAAATATGGTAAAATATAAGACCTTTTATAACACATGTGCCTGACAAGTCCCTTCAGTCATGTCTGACTCTTTGTGATCTTACGGATCACCAGGCTTCTCTGTCCATGGGATTCTCAGGGCAAGAATAGAGTGAGGCCATATCCTACACCAGGGGATCTTCCTCATCTAGGACTGAAACTGTGTCTCTTACGTCTCCTGCATTGGCAGGCAGATTCTTTACCGCTAGTGCCACCTGGGAAGCCCTTGTAACACACATGTAACCATTCTTCCCGGCTGGATTTTGGCATGCACACAGCATGACTTCTGTCAATGCTGGAACAATAGTCTTTCTAATATAGGGTCCATAGGAGAGAAAGAAAAATCTCCCTTAATTAAAGAATATTAACCCTAACCTTCATCCTGATTGAGCCAACATAGGCCCTGAGCCCGTCCCTGGAACCAAAGAGTCACTGGGAGAAATCCTAGCTCTCCACGCTTCAGCCTGGGCTCTTCAGCGAATCGGCGAAGTCAGCTTCTCTTGAGTCACCTGGAGTCTGCCGAGACTGAACAAAATCTGGATTCCATTAGGAAGGAAGAAGGAGTGATGAACATTGGCAACTAAGTGTCTCCTTTAGAGAGGTGTGGCTGAGCTTCCCATTCACTCTGTGCCTCTTTCATTCAAATGCTCTGTTCTTCAGGAAATGCATCTGCACACACTCTCTCCTCCCAGCATCACATGGGACTCTGCCAGTTGTACTTTCCAGCTGCTCATATTTCAAGCCAACAGTTATGGGTTCAGGCATTAAGGGATCTGGTTCAGATCATAAATGTTATACAAATCAACCAGTATGGATTAAATGCTGCCACAGTCTATATAACTGCTAAATGGGGGTCATGATTTCAGGCTGGTTAATAGACTCTAATACACTAAATGGTTTTATGAAACCCCAGTCCAAAGGCATTCATCATAAGTGTGAAATTTTATATGGTCTTGTAGAAAAGCAGCAAGTCACGAGTAAGTCTGGCTTCCGCTCAGAGAGAAACATTGGAATAAAGACCGAATACTGATTTGGGTGGTTGTACTTCCGGGAAACAGGGCACTATTGGATTCTGAGGGGACCCAATTATATTTTGGGCTTTCCTGGTGGCTCAGACAGTAAAGAATCTGCCTGCAGTATGGGAGACCCAAGTTCGACCCCTGGGTTGGGAAGATCCCCTGGAGAAGGGAATGGCAAGCAACTCCAGCATTCTTGCCTGGAGAATCCCATAGACAGAGGTTGCCTGGCAGGCTACAGTCCATGGGGTCGCAAAGAGTCAGACACAACTGAGTGACTTTCACTTTCAGTTACATCTCAGGGAAGCAGTGCACGTCAGGGATGGGGGTCATGTTGATGAGTACTACATTGCTTTATCCACAGTGAAGGTCATTGGCCTTTGGACAAAGGCCTCCTTTCTGATCTTCAAGCAAGGACTACAATATACTTCTAGGAAGTTACTCAAAATCCAATACATCCATTGGTCTTTGGAGAGAAATTATGTCCTGGAGACCCAAGCCCCACCTCAAAGATGGACCGGTTAACTCAAACAGGCATTGTTTCTGCCACTGGACTGGACTGAAGCTCGAGGATGGACCCCAACACCTATAAATGTCCCAGCTGTGCCATCTCCTCTCCATGGAAGCCTGGGAATGTGACTTCACTTATTTGAGCTTGTTTTTCATCCTTCTTAAGGAGATAATTTGATGTATGTCACAGTTGCTATAATAAATATGATAGTGTATATGAAAAAATATCCCAAAATAATGCCTGGCATGTGACAGAGACCCCATAAATGCTAGTTACTTTTTAAATAAACTGAGAAAGCATGTGCATGGGTAAAACAGTTTTGTAGCCCAAGTCACTACCCGTTGCTTTCATAATTTAGATGCTATAAAAATACATAATCTTATCCCTCTTTTCAGAAATGTTACCTCTTCAAGTTATTTTGCAGCCTTGGAGAATATTTCATCTATTTTGATGTTTGGAAAGTTACTTCATAATTATAATAAATGGATTAAGCATGTCCCATGTGTGGTAGGCATATTAGCGAAATCCCAAAGATAGCTACTTCTGAATCCTGGCAATGTGTGAAGATGTTACCATAATGGCAAAGGGGACTTTGCATATGTGATCAAATTGAAGACATTTAAATTGGGGGGGGGGGGGAATAGTCTAGACTATCCAGGTGGACCTAATTCAGTCATTGTTGTTGTTAAGTTGCCAAGCCATGTCTGATTCTTTGCAATCCATGGACTGTAGCCCATCAGGCTCCTCTGTCCACTGGATTTTCCAGGGAAGAATACTGGAGTGGGTTGCCATTTCCTTTTCCAGGGGGTCTTCCTGGCTCAGGGCTAGAACCTGTATCTCCAGCATTGGCAGGTGGTTTCTTTACCACTGAGCCACCAGGGAAGCCCCACTTCAGTCATACCAGTCTTTAAGATCAGGTATCTCTTCTCAGCTTTGGTCAGAGGGGGACAGGGCCATGAAGAATGATCACAGAGATACAGTGTTGTTGCTCTGAAGACGGAGGGAGAGGCCACGAGCTAAGGAATGTGGGCAGCCTCCAAGAAGCTGGAAAAGGCAAGGAACTGCATTCTCCCCAAGAGCTGACAGAAAGAAATACAGCTCTGCCAACACCTTCATTTTAGCCCAATAACGGACTTCTAATATACAGAATTGTAAGATAATACTTTTATGTTTTTTAAGCTACTAAATTTGTGGTAACTTGTTATAGGAGTATTTGTTGTATACTGTGAGGTAAGCACTGTTTTGAATGTGTACCACAATTTGTCGCATGCAAACCTCACACACACACACACACACACACACACACAACTTCTCTAAGGTAAGTACTATAGAAAATGAATGCCTAGTTTAAGTCTCTTGTTCAAAATCTCACAGCTAAAGTCAGGCTTGAATCAAACCCCAAAGCCTGCCAGTTTTATTCCATATTGGTGAAGAAATTTGTCTCCTCTTCTTTATTATCTAATGCCTCACAAAATTCAGTAGTTAAAATTATTCAATAAATAATTATGATTTTCAATACACTAAATCATGACATTTCCTCTGGACCGATGATTGCATTTCACACAAAAATAACTTATTGGTTTTGCCTGGAGCTGTTGGCAGTGTCTGCCTTCTCTTGGGTCTTACATAAGAGACCTACAGCAGCTCTAGTGAAATTTCTCGAGTTATTGTTGGCCAGCTATCTTCACGGGACACTTTCATGGAGAAACTCTCACCTTAAAGAGAGGGCACAGCTATAAATGGTACTCAGAGCTGTGGTTTCAGCCACCCATCTCAAGATCTGCAACAGAGGTCTCTGGGCACATCCGCCTCAGCTCTTGTAACTCCTGGGGCCTTTTAACAAAATTCCTCCAAGTTCTTAAGGTTCCTAGGCATCCTCAAGCCCTGTGATTTTTTTTTAAGTTGCAGTTTGATTTTTGTTTTTACTTTTTGGTCCTGACAACTCCATTACTCAGGAAGATTCCTACCCTCCTCCCAAACCAGCCCCAAAATCCTCTCATCCTGTCTTATGTCTCACCTTTATGGAGTAATTACCTGTGTTCTCATTCATTCAGTTGCAGGCTGACTATGATTGCTTTTCCCGCTCTTCTCAATTTCTTTTCTTTTTTTTTTCCCTTTTAGAAGCTGAGTTAAAACTCATTTTTAAAAAATCTTGCAAGCCTCCCACCTGTTTTTTATTTATTTTCCAAACTAGGCAAGCTTTCTAAGAGTAAGAATTATGGTTTGCTGGATAGAACAAAGGACAATGCTGGGCAAACAGTAAAAAATCAGTCCCATACTTGCCTAGTCATTGTTTTAGGTAGGAACCTGACCATCCAGATTAATCCTCACACAATCGTAGACCACTAAAAGGGATCTTAGAGATAATCGAATCCCCAATTCCTGCTTTCGAGTGGAAAATCTGAGGCCCAGCAGCAGGTGTGGGAGTCGCATGGATGTCCCCCCTTCCTTCTGCAGGACGCTGCTACTCTATGTGTGAAAAAATTCCCAGTAGCCATGCGGGGAGGCTTGCCACACTTCATGCCTCCATCTTCTTAATCGCTCTTGAATTTCTGACATCGTCCCTCTCCATCTGCTGGTTCTTCCAGAATTACTGCTTTTTTAGGAGCTCCTGCCCAATTACTCAAGCAAGGCTTGAGTGGGGTTTGGCATATCCTGAGTGAGCTGAGAGTTCCAAGATGTTTGCTTTGTAAAATGGAGACTCCGTTCTACTTCATATCGACTTCCTCACCCATCAATCTTTTTTTTTCCTGGCAACAACATTAGGGGTGGAATGTGATTTGGTCATACACAGAGGTGATTAAGTCTCTGAACCTCTAGACTTCATTGAGGGGATTTTTGCTATGGCAAAGGCTTACTTAATGACTAACTCAGTTTCTGTTCTTTAACCACTTGAGCCCTGATACCACAAGCAAGCGAAAGCATTGCCCATGTGAGCTCTTAGGCTAAAGTAAAAACATGGAAAAGAAGAGTGAAAGTGGAGGGGAGGAAAGGGAAGGAGAAAGAAAAGGAGAATGAGAGGGGGGACTTAGAGGTGGAGGAAGGTACAGAAAGATGGAAAAAGAAAAGAATCAGAGAGGGGAGAGAGAGAGAAATAGGAAAAGGAGGAAACTAGAAAGAAGTATCTGAAAATGATTAGGAAGAAGAAACTTGTAGAAAAAGAGGGAGAATTCATGCAGGGAAAAGAGACTGCCGTGATAAGAAAATAGGCGTGAAGAAATATGAGGGGAATCTAAGGCGTCCTGTCTCCCAGTGCCTACACTCCTTCAGAAGCCATAGAACATACCCCAGAGTAGAGACAGTGCCAGGAAGAGCACTGGCTAGGCTGGAACTGGGGAACACTCTGCCTTAAACTCTAAAGGCAGATGGCCTGCTACACTTCATCTCTCATAAAAGTGATGTGACCCTCTATAATGACATTTTAGAGGTCATGAATGTCCTCTGAATGAAATGATTGAAAAGATGCTCAAATCATTAATTATTAGAGAAATACAACTCAAAACTACAATGAGATATCACCTCACATCAGTTAGAATGGCTATCATCAAAAAGTCTACAAATAATAAATGCTGAAGAGGGAGTAGAGAGAAGAGAACTCTCCAGCATTGTTGGTGGGAATGTAAAATGGTGCAGCCACTATGGAGAAAAGTATGGAGGTCCCTTTAGAAACTAAAAATAGAATTACCATATGACCCTGTAATCCCAGTCCCCAGTCTATACCCAAAGAAAAATACGATTTGAAAGGGCACATGCACCCCAATATTCACTGAAACACTGCTTACAATAGCCAAGACATGGAAGCAACCTAAACGTCCATCAGCGGAAGAATGGATAAAGAAGACGTGGTACATATATCAAGGGAGTATTACCTGACCGGTAAAAAGAATGAAACCATGCCATTTGCACCAACATGGATGGACCTTCAGATTGCCACACTGAGTGAAGTAAGTCAGAGAAAGAAAACCATTGTACAATAGCACTTTCCTGCAGAACCTTAAAAAATAATACAAATGAACGTATTTACAAAATAGAAACAGACTCACAGGCTTGGAGAATGAAGTTGCATTTATCATGGGGGAAGGGCTCGGGGAAGGATAGCTAGGGAGTTTAGGATTGACATGTAACTTGTACACACAGCTATATTTAGAATGGATAACCAACTGGGACCTAGTATATAGCAGGGGAACTCTGCTCAACATTCTGCAACAGCCTAATTGGGAAAAGAATTTAAAAGGGAATGGATACATGTGTTTGTATAGCTGGATCACTTTGTTGCATACCTGAAACTAACACAACATTATTCATCAATTGTACTCCAATATAAAATTAAAAAATTAGAAACATGAAAAATAAAAGCCATCTAATAATTTTCTTAAAAAATATCAAAAAGCAATTTAAATAATCACAAGTCTCTCAAGAAGATTATAAAAGGGATTAATTGCGTTGTATGACATCCACCTAGTAAATCTCACTCTTCATCTTCCATCTCACCAAATCTTACAGATCTCCTGGAATCTTCCCTTGGTTTCCTCCCAATAAGCCACATTCTCTGCCCATCTGCCTGTCTCTATACTCTCTTCACCTCTCTTGGGCTCCATCTCTTATTATGTAGATCAGTTAGCCCCTGGAAACTTCTTGTGTGTGTGTGTGTGATAGTTTTATTAAAGTTTAAAGGAGATAGAGAAAGCTTCTGATACAGGCATCAGAAAGTGAAAGTGAAGTTGCTCAGTCGTGTCTGATGCTTCGTGACCCATGGACTGTAGCCTACCAGGTTCCTCCATCCATGGGATTTTCCAGGTAAGAATACTGCAGTGGGCTGCCATTTTCTTCTCCAGGAGATCTTCTCAACCCAGGGATTGAACCCAGGTCTTCCGCATTGAGGCCAGACGCTTTACCATCTGAGCCACGAGGGAAAGGCATCAGAAGTGGGCAGAAAGAGTTCCAATGTTAGCAATGTAGTTATATACTCTCCAATAAATCAAAAGAATGTCTGGAGGTTGTAAAGACCTCATCAGACCTACTCCCATAATTTACGTTTTAAGATAACAGGATTAGCCAGAAGGTTTAATCAAGAGACTCTCCTCAGGCAGGATACATTCAGTTCATTTCAGTTCAGTCGCTCAGTCGTGTCCGACTCTTTGCGACCCCATGAATCGCAGCACGCCAGGCCTCCCTGTCCATCACCATCTCTCGGAGTTCACTCAGACTCATGGCCATCGAGTCCGTGATGCCATCCAGCCATCTCATCCTCGGTCGTCCCCTTCTCCTCCTGCCCCCAATCCCTCCCAGCATCAGAGTCTTTTCCAATGAGTCAACTCTTTGCATGAGGTGGCCAAAGTACTGGAGTTTCAGCTTTAGCATCATTCCTTCCAAAGAAATCCCAGGGTTGATCTCCTTCAGAATGGACTGGTTGGATCTCCTTGCAGTCCAAGGGACTCTCAAGAGTCTTCTCCAACACCACAGTTCAAAAGCATCAATTCTTCGGTGCTCAGCTTTCTTCACAGT